>OZ029929.1:10732982-10972982 GCA_964023275.1 Norana najaformis
GTCAGAATGACATACATACATACACATATACATGTATATATATCATATATATCTCATCATATATCATATATCTCGTGTATATATGCATAGACATATATACATGCATACATACATACATACATGAATACCTACACACATGCATATGTAGGCTACATGTATGCATGCATACATACATGCATACATACATGCATATATACATACATACAGTACATACATACATACAAACAGTATAGACACACATGTATACGTACATATATACTGTACATACACACCAAGACTGATGCCGACCTGGGAGACTTTCTACAGTATGCAATCTAATCTACTCTGGACAATTCTATAGCGCCGTTATCTCAATGCACAGGGCATGCCTACATCTAACCTAGCGCTAGAAAACGAGCGATTACCCGCCGCCGCACTTACTTCTATGATGTCTGTGAAAGATGGCGACCTTTGCAAGTGACCTTTCAGTAGAGACGACGAGTTGCCATGGCGACCTTCTTCTGCCAGTACCTTTCTTTGAGAACTCAAGACCCCACACATTGAAGTTGTTTTCCCTCATCGTCCATAGGACGGCCAGAGTCTCGGCGCAACACAGTGACACCACAGACGGCTCGAATCGCAGCAGATAACCATTGGGGTAGCCGAACCCTACGGCCAACTTAGCTCCGTCTGGGGTGAACGCCAGGCCCCTTATTCCGAACGACCTCTCACCCGGGGAAGTCGTCGAACATCGACGGTGTTCGTCGTCAGTGGCAACTGCGCTGCTGCCCAATTCGCCGGATGTTCTCGTGCAGACCGGACTGATCTCCGAATCGAAGGTCCTCGTCCCAAGGCAGACCTTGAGCACCTCTGAGGTACGCCAGACCTTGACCGTACCCCTTGCCCTCCTGCGTACCGCTAGCTTGTAGGCGACGTCGAGCATCGTGAAGCAGCACCCACTGGCAAGTCTTGCCCCGTCCTGGCTGCTGACCAGGGTACGAACGGGGTTCGGAACATGGACAGCGATGCGGTTCATCAGTTTTGCGGATACGGTGTTGCCATGGTAACACATCTCCAGCTTCCAGGAGACGAGATGCCCCCGCTCGGTTGCCGCTAGGACGACGAGCACCTCATGCTGTGGCTGGCGGTCGATAGTGACGCAGATGAAGTTGTGGACGGGACTGTCGCAGTTGAGCACCTCGACCTGGTAATGTGAAAGAACTATATTACCTTCTACTATTCTTCTAGTTATTCGTCAGTCCTTAATTAATCCAGAATCAAGTTGAAATCTTAGCGACGGTCCAGAGAACCAAAAATTCGATTATGTCAATTAATAGTAATCGTAACTCGTGGCATGGTAATAGGTAACTCAAAAAAGCTTAGGCGCTTAGTCATATAACAGCTGGAGATGTGACTGCCATCGCTGGCTTCGTTCGCGTTTTGGTTTCTTTCGGTGCTTGTACAGCTCTGTCTGTTGAACCTAAGGAATTGCGTTTAAGAATGAATCGCTTCTAGACTATATTTTAGTTAGGTGTTTCATTTATTAAATAAGTACTGATTCTTCTTCTCCTCCTCCTCCTCCTTCTTCTTTTTCTTTTTTTTCCTTCTTCTTCTTCCTCCTCCTCCTCCTTCTTCTTTTTTTCCTTCCTCCTCCTCCTCCTCCTCCTCCTTTTCCTTTTCCTTTTCCTTCTCTTTCTCCTTCTCCTTCTTCTTATTATTATTATTATTTCTTCTTCTTCTTCTTCTTCTCTTCGCATCCTTCTTCCTCCAAGAGTCGTAACAAGAAGTCCACAGCGTAGACTTGAACCCGTAATCGTTTCAGTGCAAGCGCACTAAGTGAAAGGGATCTAAAATAATCTGATAAATGTCTTGAGTTCAAACCTGCGTGAGCTGCTTTCGGTGCCACAGCCGAATCGTCGAATCGAGGGACGAGGTCATGATGTGTGTAACCAAAACACGACAAGTAGTGATCGTATCAGTGTGTCCGATCAACACGCCACGGAATTCGGAAGACGAGAGGGAACTTCCGGCTAACAAGGCGCTTGCGTTGCTGTCAGAGGAGGCAGACGCTTTGTTGCCAGGGGAGGCAGAGACTTGGTGAGCACCTTCTTGCGAGGAAACCTGGAAAACGGATGTGTAGGTTGAGACAACGTCAGCCTGCGTTGTAAGCGGAAACCTCTGTTCTGCGGTTTTGATTTTCGCAGTAGAATTAATAAGTTCGCTGGTGACATCATCTCGAGCCTGTGACGTCTTCGATGACGCACACGAAGAAGACGTCTGCGTCATCGTCACCTTTTGTGTGACGTCGACACCACTGCGTGACGGCAGTAACGAAGGGGCCACCTTTTGAGCGGTGGAGTCAGAAGGTCCTTTCGGTGCGGCTTTGTCGTTGAGAGTGACGTTGGTGCCACTGGGTGACGTCATCGAAGACAGTTTGGCGTCAGCGGTGGTAATGATGCCTTCTCTTTCATTTGCTGTTACGTCACTGTGGTGGGTTTTCTTGTGTGTGTTTGGAGGGCGAAGAGGAATTATGTGCGTCGATACTCCTCTGGTGGTAGTCTCTGCCGTCAGCACTGGATTATTTATCGGATTCATCAGATCTATGTGTTCTGCGGCCAACCTGATCCAGTACACGTCGTCATTGGGTTTTCGTGTTCCGTTATCTTCCGGTGTTCCAGTGCAGTCCGTCCTCTTGTGTCTAGGTCTTTCCGGAGGCATTGACATCTGGAAGGCTTCTCTAGTTCTCTCTCTCAAGGCTCTTCCGGCCATGCCATTTCCGCTCACCACGACTTCATTGCTAATCCCTCTTTTCTGCGTCTTTGCACCTGCTCCCGTCTCTTCCGTAACACCTCCTTGACTTCCCCCACTGTTTCCACTGTCCTCTTCCTTTCTTCCAGACCCCGGACTCATTCCACCCTTTCCAGGTCTATGTTTCCTTGCGGTGCTACCGTCGCTTCCACTAGACGTCCTGTCACCAGCCACCAATCGCCACTCCTGTCCACAGAACCTCTCCGATTCGCTTTCAACGATGAAGATGGAATGATCTTTCTTCCCCACTGTATCCATCCTTTCCCTTGTGCCTTCTTGTCCTTTCACATCCAACGCTTCCTCGTCCCAACATCGCCCTGCTTTTGGGCGAAATTTCTGCGAAATGAGTTGTCGGTGGGAGACAGGTGTATTCTGATGGAGGTCAGTCTCAGACCAGCTTACAACGGTCCGGTTTTCAGGGGGACGGTTCACGCCAGGCCCGACAGACACACTATGCCTCGTTATCGTATTCGTCATGTCTTCAGTATTGACGTTGGCTGCGCATGAATTCAAAAGAAAAACTACATAATGCAAATTAAGACAACATAAGTTAAGATAAAGTAGAACTCATGGTTTTCCTAACCCATCGGATTTGACCAGGCTTGTGACACAGATTATAGGTTTAGTCTACAGTTTCACTTTGCTGGCCTAGATAGCTACATTGGTTAAAGCGTACTTCAAGACGCCTCTGCGCATGAAGATGCTGGTTTGCATACAGATACATACATACATACATACCCACACATACATACATACATACATATATACATACATACATACATACATACATACATACACAAATACATACATACACACATACATACATACATACATACATATATACATACATACGTACGTACATACATACGTACATACATACATACATACAAATATACATACATACATACATATAATGCGTCTGCATACATACTCACTGACTTACAAACAAACATATACACATATATGCATGCATATCTACGTATCTATATACATACATACATATACACACATACATACTTGCATATATATATATAAGTTCATGCAAAAATACAATCATAATACGGACGATTTAGCCTATACGTTTACATGCGTAAGCTTAATGTCTGAATAACATAAAAGTCAACTAATGTATGGTTGCAGAAAATTTCGACTATGAAATGAAAATTAAATGTTCGATATCCATGAGCATCTTAGAGACTAGTCTCTCACCTGATCATTGCATTAAAACAGATCAAGGTCGAAGCCATACGTTCGCTATAGAAAAACATTTACATTTCATCATTTACATTTACATTTACACTGCATCGGTGCTTTTTTCATACGGAACGCCCCGGACCGGCGTTCCGGCATCTTTTATCGGCAAAAATAAAAAATAATATAGTTTTAAATAAAAGAATTGTGTTACTAAATGATTTTAATTTTGTAGTATAAAGTAACTTATTTTAATTCAATTTCAGTGTTTACAACGTTACACTGTTTTCAGTATTTATTGGTTGATAAAAATAATGAAATTTTAGCACAAAATTCCATAACTTTTCAGTTCCGGAACCTTTTTTCTAGGAAAAAAAGCAACGGCACCGCATTAAACATATTAGTGCCTGTTAGCAGCAGCTATTACTTTGAGTGTATTTGTGTGGCGTCTTACTGTTGCTGTCGATCTCCAGATGGCGCCTGGCCAGATTTTCCTCTAGATATGTGGCACAAAAACGTACGACATTTCCTGGTTTTCTTCTAATCATCATCTCGTTCAGTTCTCGCGCCAGCCTCACGATTTCTCGAGATTTCGTTACATCGTTCGTCGGACATTTGCTGATTGCCGAGGCCGGCCTTCGAATCATCTCGTGGGAAATCGTACAAATGGCGGACCAGTCACCATAGGACGCCTCCTCCGCTCCTCTTTACAGCTCTATGGAAGAGGTGCATCCTTCTACGTGTAGCGTTGCTGCAATGTGTAGGGCTAAGCTGCGATTTATAGGCCTTAAGGATTTTAATGTTTTTATTTGTTCCATTGCGTCGTTAGATGTCGCAAATATTATTGTTTTCTTATGATCCAGTCATTGCCGAACACCATAAAACGCCCTACTTTCTGGTGCAAAGAATGTTTACTGTGACTCAGAGAATCCAATAGTTACCTTATAGGCGCCCTACTAGCTAAAAAGCGATAATAAAAGCTCTATATAAACATTTCAAGGCTACCAGATAGTAACATTGCTGCGTCCTACCTCCGTTAGAATAATGATATTTGTCCCAGTTAGCTTGAAATGTTCTCGTGTTTGGGCAAATTAATGCAGTCAGCATGGACCACGTTACATTAGCGTCATGCTTCGGTCCAGTGGCTTCTGATGGCTTTCGATTTTATTGATCAGCGTAGGAGGAAGAGGATCAATGAAGATCGAATCTAGTGTGTACGTTGGAATAAAATAATCGAGTCCATGACCACCATTTCAGTAAACAGGGTTGTGAAGGCGCATGACTAGACTATAATATAGTTCATAATATAATATGGATTATAGTAAGAGTGCAGCAACATGGCGCTCTAGGTGAACGGGTAATTCGTTTTCAGAAGGCCTAAAATGTTCAGGTACATTAATCCATGCGTTTATTTTACAGTAACAGTTTCAGTATGGTTTGTGATGTGATTTTAAGTAAATGTTTAAGCACATTTCCAGTTAATGAACAATCGCTAATAATTGGGAAATACATTACTTGAATTTAAAGTTCTTTAAATTTTCTTGTAAAACATTTCGAGTCAAATTAGTTTAAATTCTTCGGAACTTATTCTTAATGAAAGTTAGTTCTCATTAATTTACTGTTCAGCTGATAAAGTTTGAACTCATTTCCAACAATTTTTGCTTTCTAAAGGAACATATTTATTGTAATATTAATTTACCATGTGATTTCTTACAAAGATAATAGTTAACAAGAACAGACAGTCGTACATTAAAAATGAGCCATGCAACACATCATTACGTTAAAATTTTCTGTAAGCCATGTAGGCTTTCAATGCAGAATACGGAATTACATGTATTAGCAGAATACGGAATTACTAAGTTGTTACTATTAGGAAATTATAAGAATTGTGCCGGATAACGTTTATTTACAACATTTCCGGATAAGAGATGGGCACTAGGCCGACTGAACAAACTAATTCAAACATTTGACATAACCGGATCTTGACGGCCAGAACAAATTGTTGCGATAACAATATTATATTGGAAATCATTTTTTTTTGTTTTCCAATACATTTATTCGGTTAATTAGATCCACCTAACAATGAAACAAATTAAAAACTAAATTATACTTACCTAGGAACTCCAAAATACCAATGCAAAAAATATATTACCATCCCCAAGGTTTCCTCTTACTTATTAAAACAATAACGTAATGAGTTACTTAACTTTGGAACACACCCAAATTACTCCTTCCGCCTTCCATCTTGAAAGACGCGTTGCGTCCACTTTCGAAAAGGTACTTTTTATCTTCATATTTATTAATTTACCCTTACATATAATTCTTAAAACTTCACTCCCAGGTAGGATTATTACTAATACTTCAATTTAGATAAACCAGTTCTTTGAAATATAACGTGTCTCCATAGATTTCAAACTTATAACATTCCCCTATAATACTCCATTACAACAATGCGTAGTCACGCGGCCAAGAACCTCTTTTTAAACTTATATTTTTAATATCTTAACCTACCAATCCAACCCAATAACAACAATTACATTTAAAGCCTAAATCTTATCCTCCCTTTAGTCACAATTATAAACTTGAATATACTTCCGTTCCAATTATTTCTCACTTTATTCTAACCCTAGCAGAAATCTCCGGTACACGCTCCATGCCAATAAAGCGTAGCCACGGGGTCTTAAATACATTACAAATCCTTTATTTTAACCATTTCAAACTACCAATCCAACCCCCAATTATTACTTAATAATAAAAGGTATACATCTTCTCCACTTTAAACAGGTTTTGGCAGAAATTACCCTTTAATCCCTTTTATTTTTTACCTTATTCCCAACTAACGATTAATACCGTCATTCTCTGCCTTTCGGCGGCCATTTTGGAAACGCTGAGCAGCCACGTGTTTTACTCAAATTTATTATCTTAAATTTTTGATTACTTAACTTAGCCATCCAACTTTAAGACTTCTTCTATATTGAGATAATACCTTGCCCATTATATAGACAAGACCATTTACCAAATTTCATATACCTCCCACCTTATTTTTTATCAAAGTAAGACTACACCTAGCCAAATACATAGACTCAATCTAAACCAAATATTAAAACAAAGTTTCACCCAATCTACCATCCCCTTCCACATTAATACTTTACCATTAATTACTGGATACTATGACACTATAACAGTAAATAACACAAAAGAAACACATCAACATTAAAATTATAATTTAATTATTCCAATATTATACAATATCAGGTTTATTCCTAGATACAAATTCTATAAACCTAACTAGTCCAGTAAACCAAAACACCTAAACTTACAATATCTATTCTGCAATAAAGATGCATTTAATAACAATAGTAAATCACCAAACATTGTCAATATTTGCTCCAAAAATTTAATAACATACTGATACAATTTTTCCACACAACCAAAAAAATTAAAACCAATTTAATTGAGATTTAGATACAGCTGGTCGGAGGAGGGCTCTGAAGAAGGGTCACCACGCCCGAAACGTCAGCCGGCTCTCCGACTAACTAACTCGAGTGACAGCTGTCTTAGATACACCCTGCCAAAATTACAAAATTAAACAAAAATATTAATATATATTTGTCTAATTCTTTATTAACGCACATTTAACATTTTCATTTTTACTTTCCATTCCCCGGGGATCCATTGAACAATACACACCCTACATCTTACACATTTCAACTATAATAAACCACACGTTAGTTTTCTAATACTCAAATGAAATAACCAATAATATTAAAGTTTTCACCCTAAGTCAAACTCACATGAAACCTTACTCCAACCTAACTTCAAAATCAAATTAACTTACAAAAACAACTTATATTCCAGCTTAAACTTCAATAACTATATAACCATTCCAAATCCAAACCCTTTACTTCAACCCCTATATTTTTACCTCTATTCCTAAACCTCCCCATGAACGGTTACATATCATACTCCTTCGTACTAGATTTAATAAAAGTCAGATCTCCTATTAGGTCCCAAATAGGCTGACTGCTTCCCCACTTACACGGAAGCAGTAAGCCACATTACTATATGGGGTTGCCATCCTCTCCCCACAATACGTTCTCTACATGTTCCGCTTTATCCCTGGATCTGATGTGCCAGTGCAGTTGTCTTCTCTTGAAGCAATTCTTATAAAACCGTTAACCAACTCCTCCATTGGAACTCATCTAGCCCACTTCCAAATTCTCTTCCGTCTTCTTCAATAGCCGACTCGTTCTGTTCTTTCTTTTCGAACAAAATTAATACCCTCCGTCTCTCTCTTCAATCTCTCCTCCCCAAAGCCACCAATAACCAACCTGATGATGCTCCCTCCCCCACTCATGACCCCACCCTCCCCACCTCGATCCTTATTATCTGTCTTTCAACCCATTTCAGAGTCTGAAATATTACACCTGTTAAAATCACTTCCAGACAAACAGTGCGAACTTGACCCTATACCCACCTCCTTACTGAAAGACTGTGCAGCTGTCCTTGTCCCAATCATTACCAAAATAGCTAGTTAATCTCTCTTTATCTAAGGGTAATTTCCCCCTCCTATTCAAACACTCTCTTGTTATCCCTCTTCTCAAGAAATCATCTCTCGACAAGGAAATTCTTTCAAACTATACCGGCCTGTTTCTAACCTGACTTTCATCTCCAAATTAACTGAACGGATTGTCCTCTCTCGAATCAATGACTATTTAGCTTCTAACTCACTCATTAACCCACACCAGTCTGGTTTTACTAAACGCCACTCAACCGAAACTCTGCTGACATCTGTCTATAACAAGCTTGTTTCTGCCATTTCTCATCAACAGGTTTCTTGCCTCTGTCTCCTTGATATCTCTGCAGCCTTCGACACCATAGATCACAATATCTTCACCGACTTTCAACCTGGTTTGGTTTTGCTGACACTGCTCTCCTATGGATACAGTCTTATCTCTCCTCCCGATCTTTCTCTGTTAAAACTTCGGAAGCCTCTTCTAAGTCATGCCCTCTCACTTGCGGAGTTCCACAAGGCTCCGTTCTTGGACCTCTTCTGTTTATCCTCTACGCTACCCCACTCAGTTCACTCATTAAAGCATCCTCCGTTGACCATCACCTCTATACTGATGACACCCAACTGTTCATCTCTTTCTCTCCAAATTGTTTCAATGAGTCTACAGATCATTTTCCTTGTGTGGTTAAACAAATCTCCTCTTGGATGACATCTAATCTCTTATGCCTGAACCTATCTAAAACTGAATTCATACTTATAGGCCTACGTGATCAGCTCAAGAAAATTCCTAACCCTTCTATCTTCCTCAGCCTGGACTCTGCCTCCACCCACACCTTTAATACTAACTCCTCTGTCCGTAATTTAGGTGTTATTTTCGACCAGAACCTTACTTTTTCTGATCATATCACCCATCTTTCCCGCTCTTGCTTTATGCATATCCGCGACCTTCGCAGAATCCGTCCTATGCTTGACTTCAAAACCGCATCTGTAATTGCCACATCCATAGTTCATGCAAAACTTGACCACTGCAATTCACTTTTCCTCAATATTGACACAACCCAGATAAACCGCCTACAAGCTATCCAGAATGCTCTCGCTCGTGCTGTCACCAAAACCCCCAAACACCATCACATCACCCCTGTTCTCAAATCACTGCACTGGCTTAAAATACCAGAACGAATAGAGTACAAAGTGCATGGTCTGTGGTGAACACTTTGAAGATCGCATGTTTATGAACGTCACAACCAGGAACTCACCTACAACACATTTCAATCCTCCCAGCCCTCCTATCGTCGTCAATTATTTACTATCAAACCACTCCGTTCAACCCGCTCCTCATCTGTCGTAACACTTCTTCGGCCTCCCGTCACCTCATCCTTAAAATTTGGAAATCGCTCCATAGCCATAGCTGCCCCACCCCTTTGGAATAAACTCCCGCCAGAATTGCGACAGTTGTCTGGTCAATCATACGAACTCACCAACACTTCACCTCTTTCGGTTTCTGCGCAGGTCTTTCACTCAAGACTGAAAACACTTCTTTTCCAAAAATCTTATCCTGATTCCTCTTCCCCTTATCTCTCTTCTCGCTTCAATTTCAAACATCATCCACCGTAGCCGTCCGACGGTTTAATTGACTGCCTGACTCCTGGATCTTGACCTGGAACCGAACCTAGCGATTTTGTTTTGACTGAGCGCCTGTGAATAAGCTGGTTCCCGCGGTTTAGCTTTCGTTGGGCGCTGTAGAAATCTCGAGATTACGATTACGATAGGCGATTAGCGTAGTTACCCTGACACGTGAATAATGCCCAACGTCCCATCCCTCCGTCAAATTGGTTTGATAGGCATCATCTGTTGTGTAATGGGGCCCAAATATGGCGAATGCTGTTTTCTCAGAGTATGGCATATCTCATATCAGGTAACTTAATCAACCTAAGATTTTTTTTATAAGGATAGGAAGCGTAAGATTTTGTGTAGACACTGGAATAGCAAACCAACTTCATGGAAGTTCCATCATCTCCTTTTCCTAATTTCGCTTAATCGTGTCCCAATTTCTTAAATCACAAGTTTCCCCATGGTCATTACACAGTGTCAGCTCAGCACTAGCAGACACGTTATGATGCTTTTCCCACATTTCTGTAAAGAGTAAAGTGTTCTTAGTTTGATCCATGAATTAATCCCAGTATTTGCACTTCCTGGGTAAATTTCTTAGATTTTGCTGATGGGACAGGAATGTTGAATTTTCTTTCTGTTTGTCAGGGACTTATCTTCCAACCTCTGGATTGACAATCAAATGAACAAACAACTAGACTATCATGCCTTGAAAGTTTTTTGGCTAAATAATAAATTATTAAATGTTTGTATTAAATTCCGTAATTCAGCAATGAATGTTGATTTTTTTCAGATGCAAACAGTGGGTTTTCAACTGTCACACAGCAAACCTTGACAAAAAAGACAGCTGTTGAGCTGCATGCCAACCACATGGTCTGTGGTGTACACTTTGAAGATCGCATGTTTATGAACGTCACAACCAGGAACTCACTGATCCATACTGCTGTGCCAACAATATTCAACTTTCCACCGTTGTCAGTAGCAGCAGCTCCAAAAAGAAGGAAGCCACCAACAGAAAGACATGGCAATTCAAAAAAGGTCAGAACAAATGATGACAGCTCAGGGGCTGGTGATTCATTAATTCTTGGTTTGCCGTCGATGATTGCATAATCACCAGAATGCATCACATCACCTGCTCCAAAGTGTCCAGAACTGAGGCCACAAAAGGCAGTTTTAATGAGTAAATTGGCATCTGTGAAGGGCAGTTTAAATCGTGCTCGTGTGGCTTTACATCATATTCACAGAGGAAAAGAAAATCCATCCTCTGAAAGGTCATCCTCTTCTGAAGTGCTTGACACACGCTTACACCAGAGTACCAGCAGTACCTGTAACTGTTCATTATGTGATGATTTCAGTAGTCTACCAGACAGTCAGAAGCAATTTTTTCGGAGTCAAATTCGTGCATGTAAATACTCAAAATTGGGGATGAGATTTACAACGCAGGACAAGCTGCTTGCCTTTGGGTTATATTACAAGAGCCCATCAGCTTATCGTTTTATGAGCAACAGTTTTCATTTACCATCGGAACGAACTCTGCAGTCTTTCATTGGTGGGTTCAACATCGGTGAATCTGTAAGCCCTGCATTAACACAGCTCCATGACTCCGTAAAACCAACGACTAGTACAAGTGCATTCGTAGCTCTGACCCTGTCAAACGAAACCGAGCACCTCATCAATTAATTCCTGGTGCTTCTCTTGGTCACTACACTTCGCAGGGCATAAACTATCAATTCTCTGTAATATGAAGATGCTTGTCGCTCCCTGATACGCCTTCAAGAATTAAAATAAAAAATAACTACATATCTGCAAGCATCAAAATCACTAACAAAAAACCCTCAATCATCCTAACCATCATCTCTACAACTCCTTAAAATCACTTAAGTGTGAAAATAGTTTACAAACACACTTGCTTCTTGAATCGCTGTGAATCCCTAAGTGCTGCATTTACACAGCTCCACCCTTCAGTAGCTCATAAACCACTACCAGAGCATTCGTAGTCTTGATCTTGTCAATGAATTTGATCAACTCATCAATTAGTTCTTGGTAGGTCTCTGGGTCATCAGACTTAGAAGGGCACAAGACGTTGATTTTCTTTATTATAAAGACGCTTGGGGCTCCCTGATATGCCTTCAAGAATTAAAATAAAAAATAATAAAGATTAGTTTTAAAAAAAATTTTTTAAATATATCAAATGCAATCACAGAAGACAGCTATCTGCATTGTTTCAAAACCTATACCGCTGTCCGTGTCGGTAGTTTACAACATTTCATACTCAAATTATGTCATTGCATACATGTAAAGATCCATACCATCTCCCACATGAACTCTTCTGCAAGAGGTGCAATATAAATCTGCAATTACAATATACGGTATATGTGGCAGTATGCAACAGAAGCATCCAACCATGGTAGCCGATTGGTTTGAAGGCGTTTAGTCTCAGGGTCACCCTGTGCAGAGCAATATGCAAGTCCTTCTTGAACATTAGCACTATTGAGCTTTGTCTTGTATACGGTGTTTCAACATCACAGAAAATATACTGACTTCTTCGGAAGACTGAACAAATTCCTCGATCTCGCAGTCTCCATTCAGTACAGTTAGGTTCCACTCTTCATGTGCTTGAACTTGTTCAATCAGATTATCAGTTGTGGCAATCTGACATTCTACAAAGAAACATAACTTGCCTATATAGCTCAGAAATTTATCTGTAAACTGCTTAACCAGCTCCTGTGTCAACAGAAAGCCATTTAGCCAACTGCTTTCCACAGGGGAGGATTAAACTTGGCAAATGCAGCTCCCAGCTCCATAACTGGAACTGTCATAATATCTCAATGAGGCAACGATTGTTAGTAATTTTATGTTTAACGATGACGATAATGATGATAGTAAAGAACAAAGACAACATTGGCTGAGTTTTGTGCAAAAAGCAAAATTAATGGAAGTAATTATGTCAAGCTACAAGATGTGTGAAAATACTTACGCTCTGGAAGTTTTAGGATTACACCATTCCCGGCAATGGGATTGAGGGAACTAAGTGCTTTCCTGGCACTACACAAACTCTCCATTGCCGTGACAATGGAGTTGGCGACCTGCTGAAATAGAATACATGCAATCAACCTGTATTACATTCAAGTTTTGCAGTCTAAAATGTTGTAAAAAAATCAGCCCAACTCCTGTTTCACTCAGTTTAAACACAACCCACCCTAATATCTCCTTTCCCCCTTCTTCTGGCACTGGACTTGGCTCTTGACATGGAATCTTTGGACAACCCCACTGACTTGCCCAGCAATCAGGAATAAGCTGGTGCCCTGAGGTTATCTTGTATGTTGCACTTTAGAAATTTGCAGTTTATGATTTTAATAGTCCTCATGTCACCACGCATAATGAATGTATTGCTGCTGAACATAAGCTACTCAGAAAACATTCACTCAGAACCGTCCAGGTTAAAGTGAAATGAACTCAATGAGATCAGGACAGTAACCTAGACAGTTCTTGCTGTGGTATTCCAATGTTCCATTCTTTTTTATTATGTTGTTCTTTTTTATTATGTAACCAGAGTCAGTTTATGTGCACTTATTTATGGCATACATAGGCATGTATGTATGTGTATATATATACACACAATTATATGGAATTTATAGGCTTTCTTTCTTACCTCACGTAGGGGGGGGGCGGTGCAGCCATTTCTGCAAAATGAACAAGTCACAGTAAACATTCTACCTATGATTCTATTGCATGATGGCTATCAAGTTATCACAATGTCATAAACTTAAATGTCAACACCTACAAGCTGGAAGTTATAAACTTTGATGTCATTTGAATTGTGACATGTGTTTTAATATCACCATGCCTAATACAGAAAGGCTTAATATAGAGTAAAACATATATTGTTAGCTCTGAATCCTCTTTGATCAGCTTTGGGTATCGACATTTTCTTCTGTCTTCAGAGTCTTATAGCGCAATATGACACGCCAACAACTGATTGCTGTATGTATCCTATCTGCTCAAAATAAAGCAGACAATCGACTAGGAATGCCATGTATACATTTTAATGTAACAACCAACTTTCTGCCAAGCCTACACTAACTTAGATCAGATAAACACTGAGCTTAAGCAAGCATAACCAAAGCATAAGCATAACCAAAGGCTAAGTAGAACCTTACTTATTTCGACGCCTGACCAAAGCATGACCACATGACCAAACTGTTCTTAGTCAGTAGCGAAATTATCAAAATCGTAATCTTAATTCCAAGATTTTTACAGCACCCAACGAAAGCCGCTCCGCGGGACCAGCTTATTCACAGGCGCTCAGTCAAAAGAAAATCGACAGGCAAAAGGGTTCGGTTCCGGGTCAAGATCCAAGAGACAGGCAGAGAGCGTGGCAGCTACGGTGGGTGATGTTTGGAGTTGGACTTTAATAAACGAAATACTTTAATCTAGAAATCACTGTTTCACTTGGTTGTAGAAATATTGTCCTTACCGGGCGCTTAACTAGCCTGTGAACCTTTACGACAATGTTAGTAAATTATTATAATTTTTATAAATTAAAGCTGAGTGGAACTCTTTACCTGAAACTACTCGAAGAAGCTCTTCAATAGATAATTTTAAATTAAAACTTAAGACTCATTTATTCTCTCAGTACTATAACTAATTATTATGTTGTAACGCGTCCTTTGAGTAAGACACTGTTTTATTAAGGCGCGTTATAAATATAATTTGTATTGTAATGTATTATTTTATACTTCGCGCATTTAGAAACAATATGGCCGCCGGAAGCCGCAACCTACCGAAAGCACTTCCAGTTAATAAGTAATTGCGTCATCAGTCAGTAACAAAGATGTTAATAAGGGAATTTTAGGTTGAGTTATGAGGTCATTTTCCATGGCTGAACTACATTTGGGTTACATGGCCACCCTCATTATATCAGAAATTATTTTATATTGGAGCTTGTTCTAATGAGACTCAGGTATTTTGTGCTCTCATTTCTCAGGAAAGTTGGTTGTTATAATAATATATGTAAAAGGCTAAGGTGGGACAAAACTGGTCTTAATGCATGTTATGAGGCGACAAATTGTTACCTAAATGATGTTAAGATCTCTGTGTTCGTTATTTCTTGTTATGTTGGGTGCAGCTGTGTGTATGGTAGGGACATTGATGTAATGTATGGGCATATTATTAGTTCATTAATCATGTCAGCTGACCAGCATTGCTAAAAAAATCTTCTTCTGCCTTCTATAAACATTCTTGGGATGGTGAACTAATGGAATGAAGAGGCTCATGAATTGTGGAAATCTTGTGGACTGTTTTGAATAAAAATGGGCTATTATGAAGAAAGATGAATGGAATCAATGAATCCTATTGGTGACTTGAAAAAAAATGCGGTTTATGACTAGAAATATGCAGTTTTAACAAATTTTCAACTGTTGGTAATTTTGCGGTAAATTCCTTGTATAATCTTCATGTATGCATATGTTATATGTTTAATCTTTTGTCATTTAAGGTATAGATGGGACTGTCCTCCTGTAGATTTTTATTTTTCTGTTTTTTTGTGCTGTTTCCTTTATGTCCTTTCTGTGTACTAATTAATTCCCATTGTTATGTTGCTTTCATACTTGTGAACAGTTTCCTAAACATTCATGTTTAAAAGTATTGTTACAGGTCAGTTGAAACTTACCGGTTTAGTGTGCTATTTATTTAGAATATCAGAGATCTGTTCCTAATTAATTCCCGTTGTTATTTTGCTTTCATACTTGTGAACAGTTTCCTAAACATTCATATTTAAAAGTATTGTTACAGGTCAGTTGTAACTTACCGGGTTAGTGTGCTTTTATTTAGAATATCAGAGATCTGTTCCTAATTAATTCCTATTGTTGTTTTGCTTTCATACTTGTGAACAGTTTCCTAAACAGTCTTTTTGTTTATAAATTAAACCTTTGCACTGATTCATATGGGTGTTATGTTTCACTGATCCATAACATTTTTGACATAGAATTTTAACAGAATATTATTAAAATATTGAAGAGTTAATATATTTGATGCATACTTTGCTTGTTCCAGAACCCACAAACCTTAGAGGCTTCACGCCTTTGCTGCTTGCGATCTCAGGTCCCTCAGTTTGCACACAAGCACTGCACCCCCACTGGCTATAATGCTCAAGGACTCAGTCGAAATTGGCTGCAAAGCAGTCTTTGTGCATACTGAATTCCAGGGTACATTTAGTCAAAAACCAAGAGTGGTATCTGAAAAGACATAGAAACAGCCTATGAAGGAACCGAGTCCAGGAAAAGATGGGTTTTTAGTCAAGATCAAAAGGCCAACACACCGCAGACTGAATGTTTGCTGGAAGAGAGTTCCATAGTCTGCCAGAATTGCCTCAGTGGACAGAATTCAATAATTTACAGTTCTTAAGTTGCTACACAGTACCAACGAGTAGGCACACTACACGATAAGATTGCAGCCTTTGCAAAGTAGAACTGTCTCTGTTAGTCACAAAACATATAGACTGGATTTCTCTGTGCCTCAATTTATCAATCTTTTATTTCACCAAACAATGGTAGCACAAAAAAACACTTGAAAAAGGAAAAACCTCAAAATGATAATGACAGCATACCTGCCTGTGAATTTTATACTACTTACAGCATCAGCAAAAATTCATTCAATTGTGAATACTGAGAAAATCACAAAGAAAACAGACAGCGGCATTATCAATAAACATACATTTCTGGAAATACCACAGTCTTCTGGTAAACCAAGTCTTTAATGCTAGGTTTCTGTAGGATGTGTAAGTAAGTTTCTTATAGCCTCAACATTTCAGATAAGGCAGTGCTGTAAGTGTAGGCCTACTGCAGAGTTCAGCTCTGGTTAAGAAAAACAGCTTTCATTCCATAAATATTTTCCAGGTACTTGACCTGTGGCTAAAAGTCGTCTACACCGCAGTATGTTACAAATAAATGTTCTTTTTTGAAATATATGCCATCTTTATCACCACAACATTTATTTGTGAAATTCAGCGGCGAACTCGTCTTTTACACGTAGCATTCATGGAAACGCACCTAGCACGGAAGGTTTCTCAACCCATACCCGATAATATACTGTGAATTTTTCCCTTAATATATACCAATATCTGCAAAATATATAAAATCGGAAATAAAACACTGCTAATATAAATTCTATGTGATTTCTATATTCTCATATCTTACGCATAAAGTTACTGTTCAGCGACGGTTCGACAATTGGCTACATAAGCGATTCGTTGTTTTCCCACAGCTAGACCAGAATGCATCACGCGACCTAATAACCATTTTTTTGCCAGAGTGGTACATCTTATTCCCTTATTAACATCTTTGGTCAGTAACAGACTCAGATTGAAAAGCGCAGCGCAATAAAAATTATTCGTTATTGAAGAGTTTCTTGTAACATTAATTTCATTCCATGCTACGAACGGTAGCCACTGCCTTCGCATTTCTCTCAGCTTAAACACGACCCATCCTAACAGTTCCGTTCCCCCTTCTCCTTAATTACATCGGTAATTTGGTAATCGCTCCATAGCCATAGCTGCCTCACGACTCTGGAATAAACTCCCCCCAAAACTTCGACAGTTTTCTGACACATCATACAAACTCACTGATGCTCCACCGCTTGTAATTTCTGCTTCGGCCTTTCGTTCAAAACTGAAACATTCCTCTTCTACATATCCTATCCTGACACCCCTTCTTCCTCTTATCTGCCTCTGCTCTCCAACCCCAAACATCTCCTACCGTAGCTGTCAAGCTGTCTCTCTGCCTGACTCTTGGATCTTAACCCGGAACCAAACCCTTTTGCCTATCGATTTTGTTTTGACTGGGCGCCTGTGAATAAGCTGGTCCCCGCGGCGTGGCTTTCGTTGGCGCTGTAGAAATCTTGGGATTACGATTACAATTACGATTAACCGCGTACGCCAAGGAGCCTCTATGCGTGAGGATCCCCGGTTCGCGCCCCAATCGTGGATTATTTCAACGATTTAAAACTAGGGCTAGTACGGTCCGTTCACGCGAACCTTAAATGGCGTGGCGCCAATTCAAACGGGCAGTGGTGGTAAAGGATCTCACCCGATATATTCATTAAAAAATGAGTAGGGTCGAAGCCATACGGTTGCTACATAAAACTTACAGGGGCCTATATTTACATTATTTTCTCTCTCTGGTCTTCTAGCAACTGGACTTGGTTCTTGACATGGCTTTTTCGGACAACCCTACTGACTTGAAGTTGAAGCGCTCGTGAATAAGCTGTGCCCTGTGCTTAGCTTTAAGTAGCGCTTTGGAATTTCGAGTTTACGCTAACGAATAAATATTGGAGATATACTAAGCATCGCACAGCTATGTGAGGGAGCAACTGGCAGTGCAAAGACTCTCTTCATTTAGCGGCCACATAAACTAGATGGTATTCGTAATCGTAATCGTAATCCCGAAATTTCTACAACGCCAAACGAAAACCACGTCGCGGGGACCAGCTTATTCACAGGCGCTCAGTCAAAACAAAATCGATAGGCAAAAGGGTTCGGTTCCAGGTCAAGATCCAGGAGTCACGTTTTTTAGGTCAAGGTTATGATGGTTGAACGTGTAATGATCGATGCAAATTAGGGTATCCTAATGTTGGTAAGGCAGTCACCTTCATTAGCCATAAATTTTACGTTCATTGTTATGTACACAAATTGAATTTGGTTTTAACTGATACATGTAAATCTGTTTCAGAAGCTAAGAATTTTTTTGCATTAGTTGAAGGGTTATATTTTTGTAGGGGCTACATTTCAAATCGTTCTGACTAAAATTCAGAACGTATTATAACACCACATAGACTAATAGTTGAGACAAAGGACGTTTTCAGACGTTCAACATCAGGTAAGCACTTCTTGGGGTCGGGAGTATATATGGTTGCCACAGATGTTGTTTCTAGCGTCGTTAGTTACTTTTTGAAGTGTTAAGTTTTGTTTAACGTGTATTGTTTTAAAATATGGATATAGGAGAATGTACGTAATTCGAATTGTTGTACATTGAAATTTGTATGGTCTTTCATAGCATACGATGGATGGCTTTGGTGCTATTTCGTGGTGGGGATTTTCGCCGGCTGTGAACTTACAAGCTGATTCGATTTCTTCTTTACATGGTAGAATAGTTGTTTCTGTGTCATTTTTGTGTAAACTCACAGAAATCGTTCCTCTTATGCACGCATTCGGGCTTGCATACGAGCATTTTACCTTTTCTTACATCTTCATAATTATATTAAGTTGTACTGTAATTAAGCAGAATTTACGTAGTTTGCGCCGTATTTGAATGATTATGGAAAGCGTAGTGCTTCTGCGGCGGAAGATTCCGCCACCCAACGCATGCAGAAATTACTTGTGCGGCGGAAGCTTCCGCGTTACGTTGTGCCTTGGTGGCACTGGGTGATAATTTCGAGCACAATACGAAGTAACAAGCTGTTCAGCTTCTTGCTGGCTATCAGAAGTTTGTCCTAAGATTAATTTGAACAGCCATTTGAACTTTGTAAAACATATTTGTTAAACCGAAGTGTCATAGCCTACGCGAAGGTTTTGAATGCGCATGCACGACGGTTTTGACTGAGATTTCTGCCGCATAAGTAATTTTCTGTCTACTGGCGGAATATTCCGCTGCAGAAGATTTATCCTTATGGAAATGTGGTTTTCACTTGATGCTCAAAGAAATCTAGCACCTCAGAACTTATTTCAAAAGTTGACTATGCAGATTGTGGTGCCAAGCTCATCAGTACAATTACCAAGTTTACTTCAAACAGTGTTTTATACATTCTTCATTAACTTACATTACATCACTGTCTAGGCGAGTTGAATGTCCTGATGGTTGGAGCTGGCGACTGTCGACACATAGTCAAAACTCTGGCACATTCATATCGACATTCTCCAAAAAAACTTAATGTAAGTGAAAGTTGCAAATAAGAGAAGGCTGCAAATAAGTGAAGCAGACAGGCAGACAGACAGACAGACTGATTACATACAGTTAGCTGAGTGAATGGATGGGTGAGTGACTTACTTAATGAATGAGTGAATTAGTCAAATGAGTGAATAATCAATATGTGATGGAAGCTTAGTGCATTCTTGCAAAGTTTATTCTTAGGCACAGTTGGTTGCTATAGTGGCGAAAAAGGTACATCTCATTGAGCACTCTTGAAACATTAGTTACCAATGTTAGCATACATTATTGCAAAGAGAATCAATAACGCAGCTTTTTACCACTTACCATTCAGTTTTATAATTTTATGATTGCTTTCAGTTCTATGTTGTTGAGTCTGGTATGGAGTTGTATGCTCGACATATGTTACTCATCTGTTTAGCTCTGGAACCTCTGAGGCGATTTGGCTTACAGGGTAAGTTACTTACTGCGTGTGCATTTGATTTATTTATTTTGCTGATATTTGTTTAATGCCAATACTGATAGGGGTCTAGTTTGTCCACATGCTAAAAACATTTCCCGTACCAAATCTCCATTTCTTTCTGTCGGTAACTGTAATTGTAATTTGCAACTGCAGTAGCGCCTGTGTCTAATATACAAGACTCCAACCGATGGCACAACCAAATGAAGCTGCAGTTGGGTCAATGTCTGACCATCCGTCTGTCTGTGTAACAGGTTGTGTTGCATTCACAAAGTACGAACAGTACCAAGACTGTATCTTTCTAGATCTTGCTCTTCACTCTCATCTTTCTGTGTAATTTCTTTCCTTTCATTTATTCAGGAGCCTGTGCCAGAATTCTGAGCTTATCTTTTTTGCTGCCTCTTGTATTTTCCTATTGTTTATAATACTGTATTGCATATATGTCTCAAGAGATCATTCATGTTCACAAATTTGCAGCATTGTTCATAAGCTGCTTTTAATTTTCAGTTTGCATTCATGCATTGACCTAAGTTTTGGCTTCTGCTGTTCATTTGCATTTGTATTTTTTATTAGATAAGACAGAACTATTCTTGGAGATTCACTCGAACAGTCTCGTCCGTGATCAAACGATGGAATATGTCATGAAAATGTCAAATAGTTTCATCCGGTAAGAACGCTTTGCCTATTCAGTTAATTTTAAAGCTTTAGTGTTATTTTGTTTTAAAATTACTTAATGAAATTAAATAATGAAATTCATTAATTTATTTACTTAACCTGGTAAATATATTTGTATGGCTTCACTGTGTAACAAGAGATGTGAAGATGTATTATTGAGCTGCTGTGAATTAGGACCTTTTCAAAATCCTGACAAAATGTTTGTCTCAGAGAAAATGTGAAGCTGCACTCTTGATATTAGCAGTGTTGCAAGAATAGCACTCAACCAACCAGTCACCATGTTATGTGTTTTCATAGAAGCTCCACAAATGCCTGGATCTGGGGTTCCTGGTTCTTTCAGCAAACAAGACAGCATTTCCTTCTAGGTTACATATAAGTAAAGAGTAAAGATCCCGTGTTCCATAGTGGAATGTAAGGGAGGCGCTCATTTCCTGCTCTTTGACCCTTGAGTCGGCAGTGGATAATCTCAAGGTCCTGGACATGGGGCCAGAGTATCACAGGTCTTGCTGTTTACTTCCCAGCCTATGCCAATACCAAATTTGACTGCTTGGCAACAAAGTCATGCGCACACGAACACCTTGCCCAAGGGTCATTGCTGGGAGTCTGCTTATCATGCTCGACCCATAACCATAATAACGCAGACCAAGCAAGCTACTTATTGACCACCATCTCACAAATGGGTTACATGGCTCAACGACAAAATTCCCAATTTCACAAAATATACCACGATTTGAGCATTTGCTTCTGTTGTGCGTGAAGCCTGGCACATTTCATAGTTTGGAAAGATGTTAATGCAATGTTACAGTGAATTTTCTGCCTTGAATTATGTTCGGAGTGTATTTTAACTGTTTCCATTTTGTTGCAGAATGGTGACAGATTTTGATTACCTAGCTTCAAAAGCTCCAATATTTGACCTGTCCAACCTGAAGGTAGGTTGAGTTTGTGTTTTGGGAATGATGTCTTGTATAAATAAAAAGGCTATTGAAAATATTTCTATCCCATCTGGCATGTGTTCCTTCCCCTTCTGTACTCGGGATCCATTATATATCATCTTATCCTGTCTAAGTCATTTCTCATTCTCATACTGGTCCATTTTATCCCAAGTCTCCCAAGTCCTGTCCTATCCTATCCATCAGTCTTATTCTATCCGTCCTATCTTATCTCTTACCATTCTCTTACATCTTCCATTACAATACTGGACCTGTTTAGTATTTAGGCCATCTTCCTGGAATTACCTTCCTCTGGATCTTTTGACTGGGGATGCAACATGCATCTTCCATCAAAGATTGAAAATTGCTGTCCCACAAGTGATGGGCTGCAAGTATTTTTGAATGAATATCTTGTTAGAAATTCTTTGAATGAACCTCATTCCGTCCTTTCCTATTCCATCCTACTGCATCCCTGTCCGTTCTATCCTGTTCTGTTTTAGTCCTGACTACTACTCCTTGCTGTTGCACTTGCTTCTTGTGCCAGTGGTATTTTGATATTTATAATATGTTTCTGATTTGTCATCAGTTTAAAGAACGAGATATGCTTGAAGGAATTTTCAAATTCTGGCGGAACCCTGACCCAAAACTATTTGACATCACCAAGTGCTGGTAATCCTTTATTCACCTGTTTTGTTTTTCTTTTAAAAGTTACTTTGTTAATTAACTCAGAAAGAGGTATTCTAATTGTAATAAGAAATTTGTATAGCACCGCTTAAAGAGAAACTAATCAGAGGTGCACTTTCCATTTGCAAAATTAATTGTTACATAAAGCAGTAACTTATAGGCCTACATGCCTATGGCAGGACTAGTCCAAAATGTGATGGTCATGGTGTTGCAAGACCTGTAAGCTGAAGCAAAAACATGGCTATACGTAATCGGTATCTCAACAGAATATCTGAATAACCTACAGCTTATAAGGCTCAACATCAACAGTCAAGTTCATGTGAGCCGTTGGATTCCACATCTGGGCAGAGTGGTACTGGCCACACCCATTTATAGGTTATGTGGCTTGGTTTTTGCTTTGGTTTGCTAACACAACTAAAGATAAATGACAGTCATAAGACTGTCATAAGATATCACATCTTGTTTAAACCTGTGGCTTCGTATAGCATTGTATGTATATATTTTTTCACCAGTTACTAACATTGGAAAGTATGAGTAGACAGTACTGTTGTAAGACTCTTGTTGTGTTCAATATCATTGCTGATTTGCGTGGGTCACTTTAAACTAACCTATGTTTCTAGGGACCTTCGACTTCGTCAGCATTTAGGGGTTCGTTATGACGCCATTCCAAATGTTTTTGACTGGGACTTCCACATGAAGCTCGTTGATAAACAGGTATTATGGCAATGATCACCTTGTTATAGTTTCTGTAGGTGTGTGTTGGATTTGTTGAAGACTTTACTTTGATGTATGTATCTAAACATTGTTTCTGTAGTACCTTTTAAGTACCCCCTCAGAAATGCTCGTTACATTAGTCTAAATGGTGTTGAAGTCATTAAGAACAAAAAAGTTCGTCAGTGCTTGGATAATTAGAAGAATTGCGACTGGTGGTGCCGAGCCTGAAGATTCATAATTTCTTTTTAATGCTTTGATTTAAGACTTGCTTTTTAGTTTTTTACACTCTTTGCAGACTAACACCGTTACAAGGCGTTTCATTGCTTGATGATGTTTTTCATATGTAGGCTGGTATCATCAACAGTCGCAATTACCTGAGATGGCGTCACAAAGGACTCGCATACGAGATTCGTGATGCAACTTACAGCACATCGAACAAAACACTGGCTTCCGGAATGATCTTCAAGCATGTTAGTACTTTAGAATCTGCCACACTTCAGAGTAGTATATATATATTCGTTTATTCATCAAAATATTCAGGGTGACATACCGCACCAGAATTTACAAGAAAATTAAAAATATAACAATAACAAGAGAAAACGATAATAAACATAAGGGCGATAATAATAAGACAGTAATACTTTTATCATTAAGGCAGTATCAATCAAGACGTGAGATATTAAACATCGTGTAACAATTACAAGTGTTAATTTTACATTTTTATATAGCATATGTGTTATAAAGTTTTTATGGTCTTTAACAGGTAAAGAATATTTATGAACTCTTTCTCGCAAATTATATTGTTGTCTTTTTACATCCGATAGTAAGGGATGTAACACGTGCGTGTAAATTAAGAGAAGCCGTCACCCATCACAGTACTTTAGAAGCTATCACTTGTCACTGTAGTACTTAAAGAAGCTGTCTCACATCAGAGTAGTAAATTAAGAGAAGCTGTCACCCGTCACAGTACTACTTTAGAAGCTATCACACAGCTATCAACCTGTCACATATCAAAGTAGTACTTAAGAAGCTGTCTCACATCAGAGTAATATTTAGCATTTTATATGTGAGAGTAGTATTGAAGAAGCTGTCACTCACTCATTACTTCAAGCAGTACTTAAGAAGCTATCACACAAAAGTAGCATTCAGAGAGCTATCAAATTCCAAATACTTAGTATTCAACCTGTCACATATCAAAGTAGTACTTAAGAAGCTGTGCCACATGTAAGTACCAGTCGTACTCAAGAAGTTCTCTGAATCAAATCTGACTTCAGAAGGTGTCACACAAACACTTAAGTAAGTAGCCTTTATTTGCACCTGACAAGCAAACATGCATTTCTTGATATGGAACGATTAAATAGATGACAACATGAACAGATATATAATCGACTTGCTTGCACAATGAAATTATAATTGTAAGCTTGTGATTTCTATAGCCCCCAATGAAAGCTAAGTTGCAGGAACCAGCTTATTCTCTGGCGCTCAATCAAAACAAAATTGATAAGCAGGAAGGGTTCAGTTCCAGGTTGTGAGCCAAGAATCAGGCAGGCAGTCAGATGGCTATGATGGATGCTGTTTGAGATAGATTGAACTGGAAAGTGAGATAAGGGGAAAAGGAAGAATCAGGATAGAATTCATGGAATAGGATTGTTTTCAGTTTTGAGTGAAAGGCCTGCACAGAAATTGCAAGATGTGAAGTGTCGGTGAGTTTGTATGATGGGTTAGATATAGCTAACAAGTGTAATGGAAATGCTAGTAGTACTTAAGATGCTCTCACACTTCAGAATAATGAAAGAGGTCAAATGTTAAGTAATTTAATCAAGATATTGTACAATACTACTGGAAGAAAACAACGTAGGAGAGAATTACTAAACGTTTATGGTTTCCTTTTTGTTTAGGAGGGTGATCGATTGGCACGAAGGGGTTACTGGGGTGACATTGTTGTTAGTCCATACATCGCATTCGGTATTGAGAGTGAAGAGAAAAGTTTCTTCAAGAAGGCAAACAATGCCTATACAAAGGTCTTGTCTTTTCCCGTTCATCTATGCTTGGTTAGTAAGTAAGTTAAGCGTTTAAGGAATCATTTTTTTATACAAAGGTCTCGTCCTTTTCTCAGTTGTCGAGGATTGCTTAGCAAGTAAGGTAAGCACTTAAGGAAATAATTTGTTTATATTGCATATATTGCATACCTGTATTACAGCCATGTTTGTGTTTATGCTTCAGCCCAGAGAAACTTTGAGCTGAGGATTGTGAGTAGATGCAGAGATTAATTTAGTGTTTTAGTTTTAATTACCTGAAAATTTGAAAACAGCGAGCAGTTACCTTACCTTACTTTACCTGTTTAGTATTGTGGTTGATTAATAATATATGCGCAATAAGGGTTGCCTTATACAGATCTCTGATACGGTTTCTATTTACTTCTTTCGCCTATTGCAATTCAATGCTTCTCCAGTGGATTCTTAACTATTTATACAGCACCCATTGAGTCTACTCAGTGGTGCTCCCAACCCAGCCCAAGGAAAAGAAGAACAGTTTTAAAGTGTTGATGGGTTTCTTCTGTATTTATATTTGGCCAAAAGATCCTTCAATCCAGGATCTTGTTCATCTGAGGAGGGATTTAATTAATGAACTTTTGTTGCTTTTGCTTTCAATTCTTTAATAGAACAGATGAATACCCCCCCCCCCCGGTAGATAAAATCTAATCTATCTAATCTAAAGACAACTATAACATTGTTATTATGATACCCAAGGCTTTAGTCGATGGTCGCTTCAAGTGAAGATCGAAATCAAAATCATAATTCTTTGGAGAAATCTGATAAGTCAGAGAAACAGGGAAACTGTATATCAGGGTTCTGGTTTATGTGTATGTATATGTTTTTAGACCAGTGAAGATGTTGCTGAATACAATATCACGTCAATGCTACACGAGATTCTACATCATGAGAAGTATTGTCCTTCATCTGAGGATGAAGCAAAGGCCAAAGAATCTGAAGGCAACAAGAACAACGACAAAGAAAACAAGGTCCAAACTGAAATAAAAGAGAAAAAGAACAAACATGACAAGGCCGAAGTTGGTGCCGTAGATGCAGAGCAAGACGAAGCCACAGAGACGAGGATGGAAGCTGTCAAGGCCATGGAGTCTGAGGCCAAAGAAACCAGAGACGAGGACATTAATGCTCAAGAAAGTAAGTTCGAAGCATCAGGGGCCGAAGAACCTAAAGGCAAAACAACAAAGGCCAAAACAGGTGTGACATCAGAAATAGGCTGCTGCTTTAAGTCATTTTTGTCGGCAACCAACTTCTTCACCATCATCATCGTTATCATCATTGTCATCATCAACATCATTACTTCCTGAGCTGGTGCTCACTATCACTTATTTATCATCATCGTCACAAATATCTTTAAAACCACACCAAAATCATAATGGAGTTAAAACAGGGTGTCATTAAATTTTGGGATAGGCTTTTAACACATACTAGAGCAATGTAAATGCTATTACAACATTTTCACAGTACCATTTTATTATAGGCACACTGTGTCAAAGCAATATTTCATGCCTAGTGATGCAATGTAGTTTTAAAATTGTTACATTACATCTTGTTGGTTTACATTACCAAGTACAGTAATCTTTTTGCTCATTCTGTCTTCAGTTGAGACTGGTTCTCTGCCAAAAAATGCTGGTTCCATGGATGCAAAGCATCCTTTAGACATAGAATATGGTATGTTTACCACTCCATTTCACAAGACTAAGAATGATATAGTAATCTTAACTTGTCTAACCTGTCAAAAATAAGTACCCATCAGTGTAAATGTAAGCGTGCATGGTTTTGTATAGCGACCGTATGGCCTCGACCTCGTTCATTTTTCAATGAATTAATCAGGTGAGATCCCTCACCACTGCTGCCTGTTTGAATGGGAGCCACCCCATTTAAGGTCCCCGTGCATGGATCATGCTAGCTGGAGATTAAGTCTCTTAAGTAAGCTACCACCAAGATGCAAACTGGCATCCTCACTCACAGAGATGCATTGACATATGTGTTAATAAATGTAGCTAACTGGGCTAGCAAGTAATGGTGCCATGTCTCATATAGTGGAACTTAGGGGAGGTGCTTATATCCTTTTTAAAGGCCCTTCAGCCCACCATGGGCAAATCCTGGATATGGGGCCAGTGCCATGCTGGACTTGGTGTTTATGTCCCATCTCGAGCCAATAAACATTCTGCTTAGTGATAGAGGCTTGTGTGCACAAACAACTTGCTCAGGGATGTTATATGGAGTCCATTCAGGAGGCTCAAACCTACAATCGTTGGATTATAGACCCAGCTTGCTAAGTGAATAGACCACCTTATTATACTACTCGTTGGTGGCGTGGCCACATAGCAAACACATGAATTTTTGTGAGGCTTCTAAATGGTGCTATATAAATGACTCAGTACGACTTACTTATATTCGTTGCCTTTCAACCACACCTTTAAACATGTAAACCCTTTTCACAGCTGGGTACCAGTTACCACCGATGGCAGAATGCTGGCCTTCTGTGGGCCCAATAAGCATGATTGTCTGGAAACTTTTTTATTTATCAGATTTTATAATCCCTAGGGTTGTGTGTTTTCTCCTTCCTCCAAATCATGGACATGACTGGTGAATTTTATCTAATCTATTTTGAAAACTTCTATAGCACTATTGTAATAACCCATTAGGGATCACTTAGTGGCACTATGAAACGGATTTGCAATCTGGTCTAATCCAGGGGAAGACTTATGAAGTCTCTGTACTTGCCTTTGGGAAGTTTTTTGATAGAGTGCGCTCTAACACTGGCTTCATGCTAATCGGAATCCAACAGCTGGATGGAAATCTGTGCACACTATTATACATGCTTCATAATGCTTGTAATAGGAGTCTGACAGCTGGAAATTCTTTCCATGTAGATTTATATGTATGCTGTTATATAAGGAATTCTCAATTTCAAACATTACTCCTTGATTCAAATCCCAGATGCTGGGACAAAAGCTCGATGCACTAGCCATTAGACATTACACTGTCACTGAATACAAAAAATCTATCTCAGTCTGTATATTACCTTACTGAATACAAAAAATCTATCTCAGTCTGTATATTACCTTACTGAATACAAAAAATCTATCTCAGTCTGTATATTACCTTACTCTACCTTGCTTAACAGATAGAATTGCTATTCTTGTCTTTTGGTACAGAACAAGTGGCAGCTGATTATGCAAAGATCTACTTCCTGTCTATGAATTCTGTACCAGAGATAATCAGAAAATCAAAGTTTCAGCAGTTTTTCAATGTTGTCTACCTGTCAAATAGGTAAGCACTCTTCAGTTGTTGTTAATGATGCTGACCATAGAATGTTTTTGCTGTCAGAACTTGCTAGGTCTGGTGACAGATGGTTACTGCATCTTCCTTTTACCTCACATCCGGGATTTGAGCCCAGACAGCTACATTCATTTGGTGCCTGCATTGTGCCACTGGTGATCAGCAATAAGCCTAACTGCTGGGAGGGAAATGGACAATTTGTAAAAGTAGTTGTAATTAGTAACTTCTCTCGTGCCAGTGTCTAATGCACAAGACATCAGCTGATGGTGCACCAAAGCCAAAACTGCAATCAGGTCGTCATCCAGAAGGTTAGTCGACCATGACTGTGTGACCCGTAATGAAAGCTTGACAAGAAATTAGATTGCTTTCGTCTTATGTTTGCACTTCAGCTGAAAGGTCTTCTAGCGCTTGTTGGCTGTGACATGAAAGAAAAGACCTTGGGGCTTGGAAGCCACTTCAGTAACCTTTAACCTCTTTGTTTTTTATTGCAATTCCAATCAGTTTATTGTTGAGATGATCGTGTAATGTAAAAGAAAAAACCTCAGAAAGATTTCCTCAGAATAAAACAAATTGTTCTATTTTTCGTTCACTGTTTCATCAAATTTTGACAGATTGAACTTAAGACAAGTTGGCTGACTGGTATTTTGCTTAAAACATGAAGTGCGTGGATTTGAGTCTTTATGACGACTGTCACTGCATTGAGAACCACGAGAATGTTTCAGCCATGAAATTGGTTAGCATGCTTGACTGATGCCTTGTTGTGGGAAGTTGGGTTTAAAATATAATTCTGAAAAAAATATTTCCTTCATGCCCTTTAAGAGTTTCTTAAAAGGCACAGCATAAGTGATCATGCACAAGCATACACATGGTACATAGGTTGGCAAGGTTCAGTTGTTGGCAACAAAACCCCACCATGCATACAGTCCAAACCTTGCCATGCACTCAGTACAGCTGCATAAACTTTGCTCCTTGAACCCCACCGTAATGGTCAAAAAACCCTTTAAAAACGTTATAGTTTACTCTCAAATTTGGCAGGTTGTCATGATTATTATTATTAATAAAACATTTCTGTAGCGCTGGTGTCTAATGCACAAGGCATCAAACAGTGGTGCACCAGAACCAAGCCTGGCTTCGGCTTTGGTAATTTTCCAACGATTCTTTGTTATATTTGCTAACACGGAATAATTCTGGCACTGTTGCTGTTTGACAGTATGGCACATCTTATGAATCCTGATCTGATGCAGATGTGTTCAGATTCAGCTCAAGTAACTGTCGAAACTGCCAGGTACTTACATTTTAAAATTGCTTGTGCTAGGATTTTACCTGTCAACTCAGTCAGTGAATCAATTATTCAGTCAGTCAGCAAATTATGAGTTGATTTGTATACTGCACTTGCAAACATCCAAAATACGCTGAAACATCTCTATGACACGGTCTTTGGTTAGTGTTAGCACAAACCTCCTGTATATGTTTGTTTATGTTGAAGTATGGGAAAACGTTTTTTCTATGATTACTGCATCCTGTTGCCCAGCTTCAGTGTGCTTTTCTCAACTGATGTATGTTATAACTTTTGTTATACCAAAGTATTAGGCTATTTTTTTCTTTATTGACAGTTGTTCTCATTTTAGTTAAGAATTGATTAGCTGCTCAACGGTTGGACATTAGCCACTGTTATATTATCGTGTAATGTAGGCTGCCCTAAATTAGCGGGACCTTGTCCCTTTTGGGTAGACCTTTTGCATCCTAACAAGTATATTCTTTTTGTCTTTTGCAATGTTTTAATCTGGTCTTTTTTCTGGAGCAAATAAACTACTTACTTAAACTACTTACTTAATAACAAAATTTCAGTTGCGCTGTATTGCATATCACTGCTATAACGAGGTTGTATAGTATCTGCTATTATACTTGTATTAAAAATTAAACAAATTGGAATTGAAACAACAATTAAGACGAAATTTGCTTTACATGAATTGTTCACTCTGATCCCCTGCACCTGTATTAAACAATCTGTACTGTAATTGATGCAAGTGTTTGATAGCTAGACGTATGCGTCTAGACACTTAATAAGTACTTCACAAAATGCCGCATATGCTAGCACAAATAGTAGTAAGGTCAATAAGAAAAAGAATTAATTGGTAAGCACAGTTCTCATATAGCTAAATAAATCACCACTGACGAACTGTGATTAAACAGATGTTAAACGTGTTCCACTGATTTTTCCATATTCCAGGTTCATGCTGGAACTGAGCAAGGAGCAAGTGGAACAGTTCAGTGAGAAAGTCATCCACCTGTGTGACGCTGCTGGATGCCAGGTAGACATCAGTGTTATTGTTGTGATGATTGAAAATTCCTAAAAACATGCCTTTCACCTCGGGGAGTATTGTGTTAAACCGACAACAGTTCATTGTAAACTGTAGGGAAAGGCCATCCAGCTGCCATATTGCTTTTATGATATTAACACTTCCACCACAATTCCTTCAACTCAGGATTATGCTTTTGAGGACTGTTGTCAATTGAACTGTGTAATAAACACATGATTACCTTGCCTTACTATCAGGCTGTGTTCTGTTTTGATGTGCAGGTAATTGTTTTAGTATATTTTGTCATCAGCAGTTTTATTATTGTTATTATCATAATCTTTGTCAAAAGTTACCATGGATGCATTTTGTTAAGAAATAGCCGTTATCTGATCTCTGCCATTACTACATTAAAACATCAGTTATCATCACCTTAATTGTGAAATGTTAGTACCATCATCAGGATCATCATCACCATTTGTAGTCTTAGCTGATACAGTTGCTTAATGATAACGGGTTGGATGATTTTGGTAACTTTTTAAACAATTGTATATTGTCTTTTAAATATTTCCAGCGTGTGGCCCCAGCTGAAAACGAACAAGATGCAGGAAGCCATCTCAGGTTCCTATACAAACGACCTCAGACAACAACTCAGGGTAAACCAGTTATGGCGGCTGAAAAATAATAACCATTATACCTGCTGAACTGGCTGGTTTAAGTGCAGGAAGCAGATGGTTAATTACACTGAATATTTAGAACTTTTAGTTCTCCAACACAAGAAATCTGCATTTATTCAAGCTGCATAGCTCAAAAAAGGTTAAAGCCATGCACCAAGTTTTGAACCATGAACACTAGCATAGCTGCTGATGGGCCTTTTCAAAGACAATGCAGATATGCGTAGTTTGCAGACGTTTTTTCAATGTTTTCCATGTTGAAGAAGCAACTGTTATGCCTGAATTTTGTGTTGTGTTTTTTTTATCACCTGAACAAATATCAAACAGTCCAGGCTACCCAGTGGAAGAACTACCTGTTACAGCGTACTTGTCTGTCTGACACTGTATCTGTGTCTCACAGGAATGACTAATTAGACTTGACTGCCATCTGTCAATGCCTTGCGCACTGCTATAATGGCACCAAAAAGCTATCAGATTAGATAAAAAGAAAGTTTCAAAAACGCATAACTTTTTTATTTAGAATTTTTGTTTGTGTGTGTGTGTGTACAACGTCAAACATAGTTCAGAGGTTTTCATCAACTAAGCAAATCCGTGTTCCCTAAACTTTTCCTGCATCAGTAAATGTCATATATCACCAAGTTGTTTTCTATGCTATAGCAGCAAGGTAATCCTTGACATCTGACGGTTCGAGACGACGGAATCCATCCCTGTCACAGATTCCGATCTCAATGTTGTCCTCATTCATCTGACCTTCAAAGCTCTCCTTCAAGGTCAGGATGGCATTGTGAACAGCGTCTTCCAGTTCCAGGTTTTCGATGTACCTAGAAAGATTAACAGAGGACACTCTTAATAGTCTGTCACCAGAAATTAATATAGGCCCTTTAGGCACCCCATCAAATGGATGGAAAAACGTGTAATGTATGTGGAAAATTAAATTTAAAATTAAACTGAACTGCAATGCCTGTACAAAATCCCTGTACCCATAGTCACGGTAACACTTAAGTCAAAGTCACTGTAGTCATAGTAACACTTTAGTCAAAAGAACTGAGCATAAATAGGTGAGATGTGGGATAAGTGGAAGGGAAAGTGAGCTGAAAGTGCACAGAAGAAATGCCCTTCCAGGAGATGGTAAAAGAAGAAGACAGAAGCCCTGAATGGATGAATTGGTGCACGGACGAAAGAATGGCTGGATGGATGACGAAACGAGGCAGAAGAAACAAGAGCTTACCTCTTTTCCAGAAAAGTCTTTCCATTGGTGAAATTCTTTCCCATGGCTGTTGCTTTCCAGGCAAAGTACGCACCCTACAATCGATGTGCACACAACACTACATTATCATCCAGTCCACTGGATACCTCATGGAGACCATTCACTGGGCAATACTGTAGCCAAAAACCACCTTCAGCCCGCTTGTAAGAGGCACCATAAAGCTGTGTGGTGGAGTTCTGCACTAAATTACACCAGAAGCTCCTTTTAACATACACTATCATAATGCCAACACCAGTGCAGATGTGGATCCCATTTTCAAATCAGTCAATAAATAAATGCTGAGTTAGATGTTGTAATCGTAAATAATATTTACAAATAAATCAGCAGCCTACCGAGGGATCACACTGGTAGAGATATGGTCTGTTTTCATCTTCGTCCCATCCAGCAATCAAGAGTGAAACGCCAAATGGACGAACACCACTAATGACACAAAAACACAAAACAACCAGCTTCTTTCTTGACATGGCCGACTTACAGAGCACATCTTATTCTGTCAAGTCTAGAGCTTTGCAATTTCCTGACACAGTCACGTTCCAGCAAATGTAGCAAGACCTTAATGCACAGCATTACCAACCAATACATATAAACATGGCATATACATTTTTTAATATCTTATCGATGTTGTGCTGTTATACCGTGGCGCCATATAAATCACAATAAATAAAAGTGTTTATTTGTATTAGTTTGTATGTTCAACTGGTCCTACATAAACTGATTTTGGTTTCATTTCGTTTTTTTGTACCAGCAGTGATTCAGATCATGTAAAGCGTAACTTCTTTTCAACTTCTTTTCCTTTATCTGCTTAAACCCCACTCTTCCCAACTGTTCGGTGAGAAAACTGTCACTTGAAAAGGTAAATTTCATGACAACCTCCTACTGTAGGAAAATCTGCCAAGCAAGCTCATGACAATTAAACTATTGTGCATCTGACCAAAGCTGACCATACCCCTGTTGCGTGTATTCCTGCATGACGTTAGCCACTCTCTGGACGAGCTGTGATGTTGGAATCTGTTCCTGATAGGTCAGGTAGTACTGCTGAGCAAGCTTCCTAGCCGATTTGACCAGCACTCTAGCAGAGAATAGATACAAAGAAAACAAGTAATGTAAGATGAAACACGTAAAGTAAGACGAAACAATGCTGTCAGCTTTAAGCACCCTCATAACCTAGTCCCAAATGACCAATAACTTTAATATTGGTCTGTTCAGTTTCCAACACATGTAACATTCCGATGTATAGGTGCAGTACACCTTTATACAACTCAACATCTGCAAAAAAATTTTATCCAACACTTTTACACCTCACCCTAATGAAATGTAAACTAAACTAAAGGAGACACCTTTTGAGAGACTCCCAAGCAATTTTGTTATTTAAATGTAACTACGCATTGTGAAATATGAGAAGTCTTGATTTCTTGCCTGTAGTCAGGTCCCATGCCGCTGTAGACCATTCCGATATTCTTTGTGATCAGCTCCACCTTGTGGATAGTGGAGTCATCGTAAAGAACAGATTTCTGCTTCTTTTCCGTGGCCAGAACGACACCACTGGTGGCTGAAAGGTCAATTGAAACATATCTGGCAAATAGAAGTCAAAGGCTATTGGTAGCTTACATACCTGTCCTTAAATTTATGCAGTTGGTTTACATAAATAGAATTCAAAAGCGATAAGCATCTGGATGGAATATTAAACATTTTTTGAGGTGAATGGCCAAACTGGCAACACTTTGGCTTTCCACCTTGCCAACATGGGTTCGAATCCTGAGTTTGTCACATGAAATTGGCATAGATCAGATGTCAAACTGTTTGAAATCTCAGATGCCATTATCTTTGTTGAGTTCAATTCATAACACCAGTGTTGTCATCTTCAGAAAATAGTACACAAAGAATGTAATATAATACTGAAGAAATTGTTGTATCTTTCGCCAGAGGCATGACAACAGCCACTCAACTTTCCTTTCTACACTGAATGGTTCACAAGTTTCCAATACCACACAATGCACTGGGATTTTAACAAGTCAAGCATTATATCACAGAAAGAATTATGTAGTACACTGTACATGAGAAAGCAGGGCTAAAGATCCATAATGGGCTGCACAGTGCAGGGTCATTCCATGTCAAATCAACCAATATTAAGGTGATTGTACACCACACTATCTTGGATTTTCATGAAATTTGGCACACATGTTCTATTAAAAGATATATAGAATTTCTGAAGATTTTTCTTGATTATCTCAAAAATGTTGGAATTACAGGATTTTACACTTTTTTGCCATTTCGTGACATCGCGAAAAATTGAATGATTGACAAACTTTGTTAGCTTCCAGAACTGCACTGAATGATTTGCGACGTGGCAAAAAGCTTTCGGGTATAATTTCTTCAGATGATTCAGTGGAAAGTATCCAGGCATTAAAGTGGCATTTGCACCACATCTAGTCTTTTATGTGCACCATTCTGAGTCAGTTTCACTCAATTCTGAAAGGGCATGATGACACTACAGCATAGGCAATCTGCAGTAAAAGTTCGCGAATACAATAAAATCACGAACTTCACTGACGTGGTTCTGGGAGTTAGGATCAAGACCCCAACATGCAATTTGCACCACAATTAGCTCTTGTTGTGGTGAATTCATGTACCAGATTTCAACTATGTCATTTACTGTCTAAAGTGCACGAATACAATAAAATTTTATCAGTAAAAGTTTGCAAACATGATAAAATCACGAACTTCACTGATGTGGTTGTGGGGGTTAGGATCAAGACCCCAACATGCAATTTGCACCACAATTAGCCCTTGTTATGACGAATTCATGTACCAAATTTCAACTATGTCATTTACTGTCAACATTGACATTTTGGTGTTAGGAAATACCCTAAAACAGGCTAGTGTGGGCTACAAAATGCATCACCAAGCCAGATCTGCTGAACTTTTTCAACAACTCTCTTTCTCATAGATCAGTACTCATACGGCATAGTCTCATGTTATTACAAACATATTTACATATCATCACCATCTTGGCAGGTAGCGCACCAAACTGCGACAATCAGCTTTTGGTCAATGTTTGCCTTTCCAATTCTTTGAAAGGGCGGGAGATACACTGATAATTGTATTTTTATAATCAGCACAAGAAATTGATACAAAGCTGCAAATTTCAGGCTTCTATCTTTATTATTTCCAGATTTATAGCAAGTCAAAGTTTGTCAATCATGGAGTGTGGAAGCAAAAGCCACAGCTCGGTCAAAATATGAATTTCACTAAACTGACCTTTCAAACTGACAAAAGCAACAGCCTTGCCGGGGTGATTTGACAGTGTTATGTCACCCTATCTTTCAACCGGAACTCCTTATCTAGTGCAGTCTTTGGGGCCATATCAAGGACAGTCTTAAAACAAGATTGTGTTGAAATGAAACTGCTTTCTAAAGCTGAACTATATTTAGGATCCAAGCAGCTGACTATGTTATAGCAGAATCCGTTTTATAACCAAAAATCCTATAACATAAAACACGAATGGTAGCGACCTTTGATGCCAACAGATGGAGCTCCAGAAGCCACAGCTGCCAGCGCATATTCAATCTGGACCAACTTCCCAGATGGGCTGCAAAACATCGAATAAAAGAAAAAATTAAACAAACTGTTGTTTCGTCATTGAAGCAGTCTCTCTCTAAACAAGACAAAACTAGCATTAGTGGTACAGTGCAATGCTAAGTAACTAAACAAGGTCGCAGAGGAATAAAGCATAGAGATTACCAAGATAAAGGTATAGGTAACATATAAGATGTAGATGTAGGTTACATACAAGGCGTTATGTGCCCTATAGAAATTCCTAGAAAGCGTGTTCCTCAGAATGAAGTATCTTTGGCCGCATTACAAACATGACCACATCAACCCAAAAGTAGGTCACATTTTTCACCTCAGGTTTTTCATTCATCATATAGCCTTATCATTGTCGTAGTGGTTCCGTTAACGCCCGGGACGTTAGCAGAAACTCAGAGACTAGATTCATGCATGTCTTCCGTTGTGATTTTGGTCACTTCTGGATGGATTTCTAGATTTTGAAATGGCGGCCGTCAGGCTGCATCAGTTTATCTAGTTTTCCATCTATTTCTCTTATAAAGATAATGTCATAATTCCATACCCTGATCACTATTTCAAGCATTTTTAATTACAAATACCAAAGGTCATGCTGTGCCAACAAAAAACGCTTTAAACTGGGCTATGAAGCAATAAACTTGTATTTTCCCAAAAAGAAATGTATTTGTGGGTTTTTTTTGGACTGAAATTGTTTTTAGAAAATCCCCATTTCTCGTTTGTTTGCAATTGCCTGATAGGCAATTATGCAGGTACTCATAACAACATCCAGTTATTAATACACAGATATTTTATCAGAAAGGGGTCCAAATTAGGTCATTTTTGCAGCAGTCCTTTCTTAACTTACAACATGTGTTACGCTTTACTATATTCGGGCGTGAGAGGATCTGCAACCAATTCGGTCGCGGACGTGAGCGCATCCTCGACAACTTCAATCACGCCCGTCTCCACAGCATGACCTTTGGTATTTGTGCACGAAATCACATGTTATGCATTGACCAATTGCATAGCGGGCGTTATGCGAGAACCCGTGTATAGGCTAACGTCGGGCGTTACGGTATCCACGACCATTATAGTATCCCACATGCATCACTTAACATTTATTGATATTAAACAGTAACTGTCATTCTTATGACCATATAAGCAGGTTATCCAGATCTTTCTGCAAGCTGTCAACATCCTCCATTGACAGAATTTTTCTACATAGCTTTGTATCGTCGGCAAACTTCACATTTGGATTGAACATTTTGGTCAAAGTCGTTTACAAAAATTATAAGCAATAAAGGACCCAACACAAAGCCCTGCGGAACATCACTGAGCACACCTCTCCAGGTGGATGCTAGTACCTAGATCGCAACTCTCCGTCTTCTTCAATGGGGCCAATTTTTTTATCCATTTCAAACGGCTTTATCGAATTGCACGAGCCTTGATCTTTTCAAGCAAACGCCACAAATTAACTGAGGAATAATGCAAACTTTTCCGCTCACCCAAAGTTCTATTTAACTACAAATGAAATGGGAAAAGACTGTTTCCATACACTAAACTCACGCCAAAGGTAATTTCAACATAAAATTGCACAGCTGCAAGGGCCCTGTGTAAACAGAACAAACTGAAATTATCGCTCACGTTCCTCCCAACGTCGTTTTCCTGCAAGAATAAATTCTTAAATGTCTAAGAGTATAAATTTGACCAAAGAAAGAAAATATAAAGCTTTGTCACTGTCTCTGAAGTTATTTTAACCTGAAAGTTGTAAGCGAAAAGCTGTATCTCTCCGACATGATGACAATCAAAATTCTAACTATCGCTCAGGGTTACAATAGAAAGTCTGCGATACAAGGTTTTCTAGCGCATTTCATAGTGCGAATAACAATGCAGATATCGTAATCGTATTTCCGAGCTTTCTACAGCTCCCAACGACAGCCGCACCGCGGGGACCAGCTTATTCACAGGCGCAGATAAACAGTTCCGCACTGAACATTGCGTCGATGAACCTTCATTGGTCCGTATAAACCAATGAACCCTCACGACATTCAGGTCGCCGAAATCTGCCTTTTTAGGGCCAATTTCCCTAGGTTCAAGAGAGGATCTGGGGCATTTTGACCCCCCATCGTGGGACATTATACGCCTTTTCACAATTTTATGCATTTTTGTTGTAAAGTGTGTCTCGCGCTAATAAAGAATACTTACTTACTTAGCTAAGTCAAACTTATTGGAAGATTTGTCTTTTAGTTACTCCCAACTGTAGGCTAACTTGTTATGAAAGTATTTTCATTTTATTCTCATTCAATCCTAAAAAAATAGCTATTTTAATCATTATACCTTATCATTAGTATGTGTATCTTAATACTACGTCAAGATATTTTTGCAATATGAATGTTTATAGCATTTGTTAGAACAATTTCCGAATTTTCAGGACAATCGAAGGTATATTTAATACCACAGGTAAGTAGTCTACATCTATGTAGCTCCTTCATCGGCGTGGCTTATTCCTCTTTCACAGATCCTATTCTAACTCCCCTTCTTCCCCTTATCTCCCTTTCCTCTCCGATCCCAAACATCACCCACCGTAGTTGCCACGTTGCCTCTCTGCATGACTTTTGGATCTTGACCTGGAACCGAACCCTTTTGCCTATCGATTTTATTTTGATTGAGCGACTGTGATTAAGCTGGTCCCCTTGACGTGGCTTTCGTTGGAAGCTGTAGAAATCTTGGGATTACGAATCTTACTATTACGATTACGATCTACAGTTGAACAAACAGTTATTGAGTTCACTCGTTGCCAATCCTCCGCATACACAATACCACATTCAGCTAAGCTGTAGATGGTAATTAATTGTGAATATTGATTTAACGAGCGATTAAATTAATAACCATCATTTAATTTATACGAAAAGCAAAAACAATCGCTAGTGTAGCTTTTGAGATTATTATTTAATAACTAGCTCGCTTTCGCTGTAAGGCATTTTTCAAGTAAATTCGCGTAGTGGCTAATCCTTTTCAAACGGCCACCTCCATCGTTGTCCGCCATTAGAAGATGGTGGTGTGGGTTTGGCTTCGAGCGACAAATAATTTAATTTTATTTATTATTCATTGAAATGTGGACCTTTAAAAGCGAGAAAAATTGGCGAAGTATCGGAGTGATGTTAGCATTCATCTGACTTGACACTAACGCGTCGTATAATAAAAGTATCTGGGAACATCAGTTCTTCATCTAAAAGGTAGGCAGGCGTTATTAACCCCACGTTTATATAGCGCCAATATAATTTATCGTTTTAGGGGCCCAAACTATTGGTGCGGTTAACCTATATCGTGTTTGCGTTCCAAATTCATTTAATCGTCTACCTTTATAGTGTCGCATCCGGGGTTAGTGTGAAAATAACCAGAAAACTTCAGTTAAAGAGAAAAACACGAATAAATAAACACACTCCAGTACTTCCCATTATAGGTTGATATATCCAGCTAAATCACACGGTCTTGTAACCAAAGTTGATTGGTTGAAACTGGAGCATACTGTTTTTCACCCATGTGACTAGAATGTATAGAATGTATTTCAAGAAGACAGTGTTAAGCAATCGCGTAAGTGGGTGCTTGACCGCTGAAAACTTCAGCGGAAAACAGTATTGTATGTCATGAGCGCTGATGTTTGAGCCAACCAGAAACACTCTTCTGTACAGAGGTCATGTTACAAAGCTGTTATTTTTGACATCACAAATTTCAGACTTAAATATGGAAGGCAAGTGGGATTCATTACGTTTCTGAGTGTAACAATTACCATTGGATGGAATGGCCAGTTATTGGCAAACAATCACCTCAAAGAAATCTTACAAAATCCGGGGTAAGCATGAAAACATAATACAGTTTGTTAAAAATTGAAATAGATCTGTATAACTACTGGTAGCATGAAAACTGATAGACCAATGTATCGCATTGTGGTCTGTTGGTAACATGTTTGGTCAATGATCTTGCGGTTATGGGTTCGGCTCCATGTAACGACCCTGGCCTAGTTGTTTGCGCACACATGCCTTTAATAATAATAATAATAATAATAATTAGAAACTTCTAATGTGCCGGTGTCTAATGCACAAGGCATCAACCGATGGCGCACCAAAGCCAAGCCATGATCAGGTCAATTTGCAGAAGGTCAGTCCACAGGTTTTTCATCAAGCAGTAGAATTTAATACCGGCATGAGCTTGGAAGTAAATGGAAAGTCCTGCAATGCACTGACACCATGTCCAGGGCATCGGGATTCATCCGTTGCTGGCCTAAGGGAAGGACATGAGCACCTCCACTAAGTTCCTCATGGGAGCTTTACTAATGTGAAAGGGAATGTTCCATATTTGACACAGTTGTGCCTTTAAACCTACCTCACCCCAGAGGAGGCCAAGTGTATCAAGTCCTGTGGCCCACGAGGGCGTGGGCAGTGAAGAGAAGCCAAGTAATAGGAAGATACTTAGAGGAAATGGTGAGGGGTAAGAGGACAAGGGGAGGAAGAGGAGAAGGAGGGGCCAAAGTATAGGAAGATACTGAGAGGAAATGGTGAGGGTAAGAGGACAGGGGAGGAGGAGAAGGAGGGGCCGAAGTATAGGAAGATACTTAGAGGAAATGGTGAGGGGTAAGAGGACAAGGGGACGAGGAGGAGGAGGAGGAGCCGAAGCATAAGAAGACAGAGGAAATGGCGAGGGGTAAGAGGACAAGGGGAGGAGGAGGAGAAGGAGGGGCCGAAGTATAGGAAGATACTGAGAGGAAATGGTGAGGGGTAAGAGGACAAGGGGAGGAGGAGGAGAAGGAGGGGCCGAAGTATAGGAAGATACTGAGAGGAAATGGTGAGGGGTAAGAGGACAAGGGGAGGAGGAGGAGAAGGAGGGGCCGAAGTATAGGAAGATACTGAGAGGAAATGGTGAGGGGTAAGAGGACAAGGGGAGGAGGAGGAGAAGGAGGGGCCGAAGTATAGGAAGATACTGAGAGGAAATGGTGAGGGGTAAGAGGACAAGGGGAGGAGGAGGAGGAAGAGGAAGAGGGTATTCGCCCTAAAGGTTATGGGGTAGTGATATAATATCCCAAGGCTGGTTACGCCCTGCCACCTCTCTCCTTCTGTTGCCTTCTGGGAGAGATTTATGATGTTTCTCGGTCTTCTGAGTCTTCCTCTTCAGTGAGTGGCGAGGATTAGAGAGGAGGAGCAGGAGGAGGTGGAGGAAGATTGGGAGGATTGGAGGCTGCGACTCTAGGTAACGTTCCGTTGTTTTAGACTGAGGATGATGAGGGACAGGTACAGCAGGAGGATGGATACCTGAAGAGGGAGGCGAGCGGAGAGGAGAGAAGGGAGGAATATACGGAGAAGAGAGGAGAGGGTAGGAAAGGAGAGATGAGGAGAGAGGAGGGAACAGATGGGAATGGAGAGGCGAGAAGAGGAGGGGAGGAAAGAGGAGGAGGACAGGCTGATACAGTAGAAGGTGGACCAGGATAGAAAAGGGGAGGATGGGATGGGGTTGTTGTATTGAGGATAAGGTAGAGAGAGAGAGAGAGAGAGAGAGAGAGAGAGAGAGAGAGAGAGAGAGAGAGAGAGAGAGAGAGAGAGAGAGAGAGAGAGCAGCAACTTGTAGTTTAGACAAGATATGATGCAACCGGGCCCGCAAGAGAAACACTGATCTGCCTCTGTACCTGCATGTGCCCCTTCCCGTGTGGGTGGTGGTGTTTGTGCTTGTTTGTATGGACAGACGGGGGGGGGACATGTCTGCCTCATCATCCGTTGCCAAGTGTAAATTGTTCCGATTGGTTATTCCCACTGCCTACAGCGGCTTACCTACCAGCCTCACTCCGTGTTGCTGACGCGTTCCTGCTATTTGGAAGGCCATCACTACAAACCGTTTAGCGATTGCGGTTCTCCCGATTGACCAAGTGAACAGACATGGACACCCAAACACGACCCTGCTTCTCAGAAAGATGCCGCTTTAGAGAATCTTGTCCGGCTCAGTGGTTGAATGGTTGTGTGGTAGAAGTATTCACTGCATGTGGCAGAATGACTGCGTTGCGGTTTAATGACTGGACTGGGAGGCTGGCTAAGCAACTGTGTGTGCTTCAGATATTGTCTGTGATGTTTTCTAATTTTTCTGGCTAATATTTGACTGACTGCCAGAATTACTGAGAAAATAAACGAGCTGCATGACTGGATGATTTAAACAGTTTGGGGTTCAGGCGAGTTTGGGTAATGGGCTGGGCTGATCATAAGACCTGTTCCATGATCATCTTTGGCCAAAAGCATCTTCTGCATAATTATACTGGACAACAGTCTTTCATATGAAAAATCTTTCCCTACACTAAAGCAGGTATCCCCAGTAAGTCACTGTGGCCTGTAGCCACAGTTAATGTGGCATTACATGATAATCAGACACAAGTGTTTCAGGTGATAATCAGACATAAGTGTTTGACTGTAGGCTGTGCTTCGTTACCTGAGTATTTATCATTGATTGTTGCCTTGTGTATCGTGATAATGTGTCCTGCATAATGTATGTATGGGGTATCCTTAGTGAAAAGGTGCGGCTAAATAAGGGGTTACAGTGCACCTTCAAGATATTGACTCAGAGGCACTTCAAGCCCAGTGTGGGTAAAAGAGAAAAATTTTCAGGCGTTCAAATAAGGTTTATGGAGTATCAGTAGCCGAAAGATGCACCATGATTCAGACTCCAAATGCAAAGGTGAAAGGCCATTGTATGCATTGCTTTAGGTAAGTTAATTTAAGATAAGCGTGTGTTTATTTCGATAACATGCCTTGGAAGTGTAATCGTAATCGAATTTGTATAGCGCTTCTTGTGTGGTTCTGGAGTATGACAGATTTCGAAGCTGAAGTGCAGAAATGATAGCAGTAATCCAACAAATGGACAACCATCTGTTTATTTGGTACATAGCTTAACGATATTTTAACTGTAAATGTCGCATGACTCACTGGGATCAAACTCTGGATGTTGAGGTGAATGGTAAGCAAGTTAGCGATCTGCCAGCATGAAACAGTGTAAGTTTTACGATCGTTGTGGCAACACTGCTCCAGCACTAAGACCTGCCAAGTCAAAGCTGTCGAGAGTCCGCTTATTTACTGGCAAGCAAGGTCAAGGTTGAAATGGTTAACGTACATTCTGGAAAGCAATCTAGCTACATTGGTGTCTGCTAAAAGCAGACACCAACACGGCTAGGACACTCGGAGAGTTGTCAAGTAATGAAGCATTATTACTGTGACCAGTTGCTATTACAGTCAGCATAGCCTTTCATCTTTGCATCTGAGTGCATGTTTTTAAAGGGGTGCTGTATAAATAGTTTATTGCATTACCGGTACTTTGTTACATTGCATTAGTACTGGACATATTCAGATAAGATCCTTTTGCTATGAGTCTCATTGACTGACTTTTGAACACATAGTACTGTATCCTTTTTAGAAGACGTTTCAAATTTCTGCCAGTGATCTGTCACCCCTGCAGTTTTTTAATCCTGTGCACCCCTTCGATAATGGTTGAATCCGTTAGCCAAAAAACTGTTTTCCTAAGCACTTGTTTTAAATAGCGAAAAGGAGTTTTATTTAGCAAGTTCTTAAAAATTGAGTTTTCTGGAATGCCTTAACCAAAAGGTAAATAAACTGTTATTACCGATTTGTCTAAAGTTTGGTTTTTGTAGTTTTCATTTCATTTTTTAAAATAAAACAAAGGAGCCAAAAGCTTTATTTAGTAGTTCTGACTGTTCACCATGCACTATTTATGTTCTTTACTGGCTGGTCTAATAATAGCAGCCACCTAAATGCATTGGTGTCCATCATGTTACTGTCAAAGATTTTAATTAATTAGAACATTACTGTGTTTTCACATTAACTCATGAAGATAGGTACTTAAGAAAGCATAAAAGGATATGATTTTATGCAATGAAAGTCAGTAATATTGATTTTTCTTGAAATGTTAGAAAAGTACTACTGAAATGCTGTTTAGACCTGAAATTAATAATAACTGAATACTTATACGCTTGGTAGTAATACTAGGGCATTTTAGTATTTTCAGTTTTATTTCGATGTGCAGTTGCCAAAGTTCAGTATGTTGGAAGGAATGACAGCTTTCGACATGCACCAGTGTATGTATGATACGATCTGATGACCCAACACAATCTGGTGAAGACAGAAGATGATGATAGTGAAGAAAGTAACTTGACAGGAAAGTAGTTTTGTATAGAAACAGAAGCAACAATAACAGTATCAACTTTAGAGCAAAGTGCTCTGGAATAATGGATGAAGATGACTCAGGTGCAGATGATCAGGAATTGCTTTTCCAGTTTAGCACTGATAAAGGTGGTGCAACACGGGCTGCAGAAAACATTGTTCCTCCAGAAGAATAGACAAGAAAATTGGCAAAAACACCACAACAGTCGGGTATCAGTGACATAAGAACATGCAACCAAAGTAAATGCAGAAAGTAGTATCACCAGAGCACCAGTGGGTGAGGGCTGACATTAGGCAACCTGGTCTGCCATGGACCGGGTCTCAAAGAACTGTTCATACCATGGATTTATCTCCAGTATCTTTTCTTTTTTAATGATGAAGTCATTGCAACCATGACAAATGCTTTGTATGTCAAATCTGTATAAACCTCCACACATTCCAAACAGCTGGGGCGACTTCATTGCAAATCTGATTGGTATTGGCTATGATGTTGATATCTGGCGATGTGTCACAAGTTTGTTACCCGAATGTTTTTGGAAAAGCAGATGACACCCACAACGAAGCAACAAGTAGTGCTATGCCCTTCTGTCAGTTTGAAAAACTGTTATGTTGCCTGCCTGGATGTTTGCGACAACAACCTTGAAGCCAATGACAAAAGAAACACTTCAACGTCTGTCAGCCCCACATGGCTCTACAATACAATCGACTCAAAAGTGGAACAGATTTAGCATCATCATCATCGTCATCATCTAGTATCATCATCATCATTGTCATCATCTAATATCGTCATCGTCGTCGTTATCATCATCATCATCATTAGTGGTGTACCCCTCTCTAAGGCTTTACCATTTCTATGGCTCTTTACCAACCTTCCTGTTTTTTGGAAATCATATTGATCAGCTGATCAACATTTTGAAATCTGCAAATCAACATTCACATCAAGAAGTGCTGGTTTGCAACAGATTTTGCAGCCAGTGTAGCTGTTCAAAATGCTTGGCTGTTTTATCATTCAGCAGAGGCAGCTGGTTGTAAGCTGTGCAATTTACAATGTTTGAACTATTGAACGTTGTCATACTAAGTGATTTAATCTATAACTGATAATGGTTTCATATGCCAAATGAAGTTTTACAAGTATCTCTGATTTTTAGTTTTTGATGCTTTAGAATCAGGTGCTTTAGAAACTAAGTCTGTTAACATGTGTGGTGCAAAATGTGTGAAGTATCTATTCAAATAACAGAATCAGTGAATCGAAACCAAGCAGATTTACATGTATCCTGTAGAGCATAACATCGTTTTAAAAGTACAGAACTTATTTTTGTCCTTTTTTATTTTCGAAAATTAAAAAAATGCATCCTTTACTTTTGAACCATAGTACATGTGATATGTACTCCGAAACAGAAAGTCACGCATTAGAGGGTTAACTGTGCTTGGCTATGAGACAATCAGTGTGCTGGTGAGCATTCTGACTTCAGTGGTGTCTGCTGTTACCAGGCATTAAATGTAGGCATGCTAAGGTTGGTTTAGGGCAGATAGGAGGCGAGAAATGGGGTGAGGAATCCACAGATGCCCTTTGACTTTTGGAGGTCACGGAGACAAACTGTCGGAAAACCAGGAGGAAAGCTCAGAGATGGTGAGAGGAGAAAGGAGTTGAAACTGAAGTGTAAAAAACCTAATGATAACACTGGTGTTATCTGCAAACGACTGACGCTGGCTGTGGCGATCGGATCAAGGCATCTGTGTCTGCTTCTGTGTGAGTGTGTGCGTGTGGTTTGCACATCCTTCACTGTCTATTCCAATAATGTGTGCCATCTGTTTGCCACAGCCTGAAAAGGTCAATTATACAGACAGACACAGACATACAGACCAGACAGACACAGACAGACAGACAGAGCAAGAGAACAAAGTGAAAGATTGACAGACACACAGACAGATGAAGACGGACAGAGTCATGAGAGAGAGACGGGGGGGTGAGAGAAGAGGTATTTGAAAGTGAAGGAGAGGAAGAGAAAGAGATATACAGAGACAGACAGACTGTCGGGCACAAACGGTGAGCGTGGGTGAGCAGAAGTAGTGGCGAGTGAGCTAGCCAGTGAGTGTGATGGAGATGGAGGTGTGAGAGCAAGAGATAGAAAGACTGCAAGAGAATCAGATGGAGTTAGCCAGAGAGACCAAGACAGTGAGAAGAGAAGGGATTAGAGGAGGAGGAAGAGGAGGAGGAGAAGGGAGGAAGAGGAGGAGAAATGAGGAGGAGGAAGAGGAAGAGGAGGAGAATCAGATGGATGGAAGATGGTTTATCTGAAAACCAGTTCTGTTACTCTGTTGTTTCAAAGTTATCTATACCAGGTGAGCCACCTTGTTGTGCTTGTGTGTCTTTGTAGAGGGTCATATAGTGCAAGGCTGGATGCTAAGAAATGTCAAGGCAGCTTAATGTAATAGCATTTAATGCAGCATCCATTCTTGGCAACATTTCTCCACACCTGATAATTCTAAGCTACCATGAAACAAGTGATGTAAGATGACAGGCTGAGCATTTATGAGGGCTCCTAATAAATAAATAAATGAATAAACTATTTACGTCTATTAAATTAACCTTTTGCATGCCACAGTGGCAAAATTGCAACATTGGAAAACTTTCTGCGCGCAGCACAGGTGCAGAGTTGCAACATTACACATGCACTTGTTATAGTGGTTGGAATTCAGGGAACCAGCATTCATCTTGCATAAGTAAGTTAACTGTTAATAGAATGATAAATAAGCTGCAAGTTTCCCATTGATTGTTTATGCACATGTGGAGCAGTTGATGAGATATTACCAGTAAGTGAGAGGTGAAATGGATTCGAGACCCCAGAAATATCGAGCCGCAGCCAGATTATAGGCTGAAAAATCTGGCAGGCAAAGCATTAAGACATTGGTATTTTTATATCTCCTGTTGCTTGGCAACCAAATCTGATAGTGGTTTTTGAAACGTAGCTGCAAAAAGGATTGTTTACCTAATATTGTTTACCTAATTCATGGGTGCTTTTGGGAAGCCTAGATAGGTGCTGTAAATTTTTTTTATTAGGAAACACTGTGTTCAAAAACTAGAAGATTGCCTTGGATTAAGATACATTTTCTATCTTGAAAGTTATGTTTGCTACAAGCAGAGACTAATGTGCCTAGTTTGGTTATAGAAAATGTAATTAATTGTAGTCACTGTAGCCTTTTATTGTTATAAGACAAAAGTGTAGAACCGAAGTTTCATATCTAGAGACACCAATGTCTGCCACAAGTAGACATGACCATTGATGTCAGGTGGTCAGCATTTATAGGATGTCATTTTTGTATTTTTTCCAGTGTGGTCTGTCAGGGTTTTGCAATGTCCGTGAAATCGGCGTCCTCTCCGCTTCCGCTTGCATCGGTTGACGATGCAGCCTCTTCACATCCTGCATCATCATCGCCATCCATCTGCCGCGGTCACGAGCCACTTGAGCAACGAAGCAGCAAATCACGCCTGTCAAAGCAGGACGAGGTTGAAATGACCGAGGATGTGACGCCTTGTGACACATCAGGTGACGCTGTGACGGATGCAGGTGTTGGTGATGTCACGGGAGACAGCAAAACGAACGGAGACACTTCATGCTGCATGGCTTCTATGACAGGTGCGATACTGATTTTTCATCCAGTTGTCCTGTCCTTGAACCGGAGTGACAGAAATGTTCGAGTTTCTGAAGAGGACGACATAGTTCTGATGCGACACGCAGTGATTTTGGGCTTCACTTTTGTGACAGCAGTACGCATGCTGAAGAGTGAAGAAGGGTTTCAGATTTAGTGATGAAGTGCAACATGTTTTGTAAAAACAGTGCCTTTTAAACCGAGTGACAGCTAACAGAATTACACAGACATTACTTTTCTAACCCTTGTCTTGAAAATTTTCTTTTTTAAAGAGTAATTTTTACAAGAATGACTGGGTCTCCAGAGGTTTGAAGCTGATTCCTCGAGACCTTAAGCAAGACAATTGAACATACTATTTATCTTGGGGTGTAAACATCTCTGAGGGGCCAAGCAAATCATGTCCTAAAGTAAAGCTCCCACATCCTATGAGGAACGTAGGAGAGGCGCTCATTTCCTTTTCTTAGGCCGTTGAGCTGGCAATGGACGAATCCCAAGGTCCTGGACACGGGGCCAGTGCATCACAGGACTTGCCATTTAATTCCCAGCTTAGGCCGGTACCAAATTGGTGACAGAGCCTGTATATATATATATATATATATATATATATATATATATATATATATATATATATATATATATATATATATATTTTCCCTTACATTACATCATATTACATTACAGAGACAACTGGTGGAGATACAACAGCATCTGGAGAAGCAGCTTCAGATGGAGGAGCATCGGGGTCTGAAGTGGTGATCAGACTGGAAGCGCAGAGAAGCGTTGACTCGGACTCTGGCTGCTCAGTGCAGGTAACTTTCAGTTCAAGGGGGCTACGGTGGCTTCTCTTAACTTACCGGTCTTCTGCCTCTACATGCAGGTTCTAAATCCAGTCGCAGTGACGGTTTAACATGAGCTGTGCAGGAGTGGCAGAGGGCAACAAACACCTAATTGATCTTAGCTGGAGGGAAATGTAACAGCATGTACCGCAAGCGCAAGGGAAGGCTGTTCCTAGCAGACGGTCCCACAAGCAAAAGCACGATGAAATCGTGTTGATGTGCATAAGCATAGCTCATGCATTTCTCTGTGGGTGGAAGAGTGCAATGATCAATGACCCAGTGGACTGAAGACTGGAACGTAAAGCTCCCTGTTATCTGCGAGAGGTCTCTTCCAGGATCGTGAATGTTATGAATTCATCACTCAACAGGAAGCTAGTGCTCTGCTTCTGGCTTAAAATCTGATGTATGTGAGTGTTTTGGCTACAGTTTCAGCAACATGATGAATAGTTTCTTTTGCCTTAATATGAGTTCAGTGTCAAAAAAGTTTTCTTGCATTTCCAGTTGCCTCATATCCAAACTATTGATTCTGTGTCAGTCCTTAATCTTGTAGATGGACATCACTGTCCTAAAAAACTAGCTATAAACTTTCACACAAGATAGCCTGGTCTAGCTCTGCATCCAACAAAATGCCAAATCTATCTCTTTCAAAGAACAAATATTATCACTGATATAATTATGTACAGTCATTTACAGTCTCTGTCTGAACCAATCAACAGTCAACACATCAAAGACCTAACCACAACTGACTAACTTAAAATCTCTACGCTAACACACACACGCAAACTCAGCCCTCTGCCTGCGTATCATTGACTAAACTCCCAAGCCACACACACGCCTACATCTTCCAGTGCCATCCACCACTTCTCTGCATAATTAAAAACACACTTTGTCAGGGAAAAGTATTACTCCAGCATTCTAAAGGGAAGGAGATGTTGTTAGGTTGTGGGTAGCTTTTGAGGGAGATGAAACCGTGGCTGTACTCTACCGAAAATATCCTTCAGACCTAGGGAATGGTCTCTGGGAATGGACTGTTGTTAATGAAATGCGAATATGTGCACAGTTACGATACCTCTCCAATGATCCAAATTTTGGTGTCAAAGAGATTTTTTCGGTTTTTCCATAGACCCTGAATTCGAAAGTGAAACTCGTCCGTTGTCAGGCGGTGTGCGACGATGCGTCCCCACCGCCAGAGGTGCACGCAAAGTCACCTGTCGTTGTCATGGAAACTGCAGATACGGAATCTTCATCCGTTGGGTCCATTCCACCTTCAGCCAACCTGACGGTCTCACCCACTGGTCAGGTGAGGCTGATCACCGATTCCTAACAAGATGTTGACCCTATGGAGCAGTTCTACCCCCTTTATAAATCTCCATCCATTTGATACATTTCTTTTAAAACAGTTCCTGTTAATAATGGGTAATTGCTCATTTATTCCATGCCGTCTGTCAGATAAGTCTCAGAGGCATTGGCCTTTTGGCTGAAGCACAAACTCAACAGCAATTACCAGTTAAAAGCCTGAACAAAGAAGTTCAGGCTGAAGCACAGACATGACAGTTGAACAAGTGGACGGCCTTTCAGTACATTTGACACGACTCAGTAACCCTAGACACAGATTTGAAATGTGACACATGAGCAGTCAACCGCTCTGCTGCCTGCACTCCCACGCTATGTGCAACCTGCAATCCCACGCACATGATTTCGATCCTTCATGAACCTGTGTTGACACTTAATGAGGCTTTGGCCGTGTTCTATGTCTTCTGTGACGTCAGGGCTTTGGTGCAAATGAAGGCAACAGGTTGCATTATTAAAGTAAGCTTATGTCCGATGACAGAAGACAGTAATGTGGCCAAAATATTCAAATATTAACACACCATCTGGCTAATGCCAGGAAGGCTGTTTGACTTGTGTTGTAGTGGGCCACGTTTGCAGAACTTTTAATGTCTGAGTTTCTTTGGTCCCATTAGTGTCTTGTTGCTAGACATTACTGTTCAGAGTTCTTGAGGGGCGGAATCCACCGAATAATCTTTCAGTACAAAAATTAACTGTTGGAATTTGCTTTGAGTGGCCGTGCTTCTGACTTTCCATGATGTTTACCTGACCTTGCCATACATTATTTTGCCTTGCATTGATTTAACTACTGTAGCCTTTCCTCCTGTATCATTTCTGACAGTTACAAGAATCTGCTGAGTCCTTACTTTACTTTACTTGAGTGACATAAAGGCTTTGAAGTATAGTGAAGTGGTGTTAGGATATGGCACATTGTTAGCCTGAAAGTCAGTCTTACGTGTTTAGCCGCACACATTCTTCCAAACCCATAAACATGTCACTGTTACCTTACCTTACAGCTACAATTCCTTGCTCCACTGATGGACTCATGGCATGTTAACAAATGTGTTGCTTGCTTTTCAAATTTTACCATACTTGCCTTGCATACTAACATGTTTTTTAGTTGGACACTTTTATTTTGCCACATTCTGAGTCTTGGAATCTCAAGGTTGATGAGTCAAAATAGGATATTACATTACATTACAACACCTTGCAAGCCCTGCCTTACCCAAAAGTATTATATGTTTTCAGACGAGACCCCATGACCGGCTGAAGTTGGGCCAGGGTAGTTCTCAGGGATCTACTGTCTCAGATGGGGGTCCATCGCCTGCCATGTCACGAGCATCGAGCATTGACACTGCCTACACGGACTCCACCGGAACAAACCTCGAGGAATTCATTATCAAGACGCTGAATAAGAACCGCAATGACCGGTCAATGCTTATGAGACTCGAAGCAGAAATGACTGCGTTCATCACCGACTCGAGGTATGCCTTTCAGTCAGCTGGGCGATGGACACGGTTGGCCGACGATGCACACTGTTCGAGTTGTTTACTGTGTTTAGAAAACGTAAAGAAGTTTGCTTATTTAGCTATGAAGCTAGGCATGTTTGTTTATAGACTGAATGGAAAACCGAACCCTTAAAATATTTTTAATTAGCTGTTTAAAAAGTTCAATAAAACTAAAACTGTTTTAATCGTTACTATAACAGCAACTAAATTTGAAATTATCAACTGGCCCTGTTAAGAAATAATTGCCCAGGCATATCATCTGTAAAAAAATACCCTTGCAGACTGGCAGTCTTTGTTGCTGTAAGTCATTGGCATGTGCACTTTGAGGTCAGTGTTGAGGATAACCTTTTGGAAATAAGTAATTCTTGAGCTGTAAGACTCCTGCCTGCTACAGTCATTTCGGCACAGATGTTAATAGAAAGATTGTTTCACTGGTAAGGTTTAATGACAGCAAAAGTCCTAATGATTTCCTTAGTTTCCTTACACAATGAAATGATCGATAGTCATGCGATCTAGTTGCTTGTAGTAAACGTAAATGTTACAAAAAACTAGTCTAGTGTTTCAGAAGGCATTTGGCTGTGACTTGGAAAAAAATGATCCTTCCAAGCTTTAAAATGTTATGAGCAGTTCACAAGAAGCAGAATGATGATAAGGTCAGTTGTCATTGTATTTTTTAACCTTAAACCAGGCGACAAAACTTCTAAACTTGCAAGAAACTGGAAATTCAAAATCAATGTTTAGATGTCGAGTATGAAACCAGAAATACTTCACGTTTGTCAGTGTTGCTGTATATCTGTCGTTGGGTTTGTTTGTTTGTAAGCAAAGAGAAGTGGAAGTACCCCCAGATGTCGTCCTACCATCGAATGCTTGTGCATCGTGTTGCCGCGTTTTTTGGCCTTGAACATAACATCGACGATTCAGGAAAATGTGTAGTCATCAACCGTCAGCAGAGCACACGGCTGTAAGATCATAGATTTTATCTTTCAACTTCTTTGAACGACTGCTTTGGCACTGGTGTCTCAAGCAGAAAGCTAGGTAAGGTAATTCACTCATCCATTCATTTATCCATTCATTCATTCATCTGTTCATTCTTTTATTCAACCATTCATTCATTCATCCAGCCATTCTTTCATCAAACCATTCTTTCATTCATTAATTCAAAAAATCTCATAGGTGCACTTTGTGATAAAAAGCGTTTCATTTATGTGGCATCTTTGTATAGCAAATTCTGACGTTTTAGACCGGATTTCAAGTTTCGAGATCACATCCAGGACGAGCTGTTGTCGGGTTCAAATGATGACCAACCTAAGAAGTCGATCCTAAAGCGTCATCGTGACTGCACGAGCCTCGAAGAGGTTTGCACAAAAGCTTGATTTACTCAACATTGTGTTCCTGAAATTTATGTAGCGCCTGTCTAGGTACCCTATGATGGAGACCAGCTATTTAAATGTCTGATTAATTACTAATTAATTGATTATGGATTGCAGTTTGTGACCCTCAGGAATTGACCAGGTTTATGACTGTATTGCGTTGTCCATTGATGAGCATTATTATAATGGTGGCATACTACTCATCATATTTTTTTATCTTAAGAATAATTAAACAATACATGAGACCCGAAGGTAGAGTGTTTAGCTGTGCGGCTGATTGGTGAAGTGAAGATTGTACGTAATAAGGGACCGAGCTGAGATCCGTGTGGGACACCCAGCAGTGCGGAGAGAAGGGCTAGGCTGAGCAGTAACAGTGCCCACTTGCTGAGATGGATTGCCGAGGTCAGAAGCTAGCCAGCTTAAGGCTGTCCGATACATTGAAGCTCTTGCCAAGTCTGGAAAAAAGTAACTGGGCTAATCTGAGTGGTACCAGTGCCCACTTGCTGAGATTGCAGAGGTAAGAAGCTAACCAGCTTTTTAATAAGACTCTCCCAGACGTCGAAGCTTTTGCCAAGTCTGGTAAAGAATAACAGGTGGTCAACGCTGTCGACTGCTGCACTAAGGTTGGGGCAAGCTGAGAGGCATGCGTTTCCATTATCAGCAGAAGAGATGATGTTGTCCAGTGTGAAGGCTAGAGCAGTTTCAGTGGAGTAAGCGTATTGGTAATGAGTGAAGTTAGGAGATGAAATAACATGTTTCTTAATCCGTGTAAGGAAGAGACGTTCGAGAATCTTAGAAACGTTATCGAGATTGGAGATGGATCTGAGAGAGGTTGTTAGTGTCCACATCAGGTTTTCAAGTAAAGGCATAACTACCGTAGTGCAGATTTAAAACATGATGATTAACAGCCTTCAGCAAAAGACAAATACATACTGGTAAATTGTCCAGTAACAGATGAGTCATTGTATGGCCTGCAGTCTGACAGTGTAGACTTTCATACGAACGAGATGAAGTGTCTGGTAATGGGCCATGTTGTACTGATGTATTTTAGTTTCTGCAATGTTCAGACATTAATTTTTAAGCATACAGCGTGTTAAATAGACTGCAGCTAACTGGGAGCCACCGCAGGTATCGTCCTCTTGTTTGAACCCATATTCTTTCTTTTTACCTTTGCAGAATCTTGGTGTTGATCGAATCTCACTCGATGATCGGAAGAGCAAATCGTTTGAAGAGCGAACAGAGGAATACTTGGAGGCAAGGAGCAGAATCTTCAAGGAGGTAAAACTGTTGGGGGGGAGGGCAACGCACAACAAGAGTCAAAAGTACTCAAGTGCAGTATCTGTTTGTATGAGGGGTGAGCAGGGATCTGATTCAAGTGTAATTTCTTGTGATCTGTGATACAGATTTCAAACTGGATTCTTTGCTTGATAGGCAGCCAGTGTAATGAATGCAGTCGTGGATGTGATACGCTGGTGCTTAGCGGTTTTTGTCAGGGCTATGGCCAGAGAATTTAGAACCATTTGTAGTTTGTGCAATCATTCGTCGTGATACTTATGAGAAACAAGGTGTAGCAGTCCAGTCAGCTAGAAACCAAGGCCTTTGCTAGTGAAACCTACAGTCTGAGGCATGTGAAACCTGATTCTACAAGCTATTACATGCGGGAAAATGAACTGATTTGCATATGGTCCAAACATGGGAGAAGGTTACATGGTTGAGTCAAATTTAATGCCTGAACTGCATGCACGTTCAAAACGACCAAGAAGCGGCCTACCCAAATGAAGAAATTTGCAGAGTTGTTGACCTGTGTTGACCTGTGAGGGAATTCAGTTTGCCAAACTTGTGTAAGCGGAAGACAGCTGCTGTTTATCGATGGTAGTCGTGCGCTGTACGCAGAAAATTAAGGAATTAAGTGTGCTTTTAATGTGTTGGTAGGTTGGCTAAACGCTATTGTGTAGGCCTTCCGGCGCTTGAATCCTGGTATCTGGTGAATCATGGACTAGTAAATTGGATAATTGTTGGTGTGTAGGTTTTTCTGCATTTGAATCCTTATATCCTTATAATCTAATGGCTAATTCTGTCCTTGCATCCTTATATCTGGTGGCTAACAATGTGATGGCCTTTCAACATTTGAATCCTGGTGCTTCGTGTAGACTGACAGTTTGTTCTGGACGATTTGTTCTTGAGCCATGCAGACTCTAAGTCTGTCTGGTGTCTCAATTTCTGTTGTTGCTTCTGAACAAATACTGTTGGGGACAGAACCTATGAATAATACTGTTGCTGGAACTGAAAAGTTGCGCTTTGCGGTTGTATTTATTAGATTATGTTTGCCTTGCAGGACAGTGTATCGGGAGAGTGCAAGGTCAATGAGTCATCAGTTGGGTAGGCATTCCAGTTTTCATTTTGTTCAAATATTAACGTAATGTAACATTTTTAGCCTCACAGTAGCACCGACCTGAAGAACAGAGGTATAATGAAAGGGAAACAATGTCTTCTGTTGCCAGTGCTGTTGTGAGAGAATGTCGGGGTAAATGTTTTAAAGGGGTGCATCATAAATGCTTAGTTAAGCTACGTTACGATTCCTGTGTTACTTACTTCGCTTTCTTGGGTGCTTGTTGCAGCGGAGGAGAAGGGGACTGCGGAAGCAAGGACGAAATACAGTGGCGTTTGGATGAAAGGCAGTGGAGAAGCACAGATTCTAGTGGCTACAGCACAGATGAATCATCACGGTTACGAGTCGGCATCACCAAGGCGAGCAGTTTTCACAGCGTCACGGTGCTCACACGTGGTGACAGTCATACAAGCACGACGAGCAATGGCAGCCGGTTCTCCAAGACAGGTGAGCACCAACGGCTCTATATAAATACCTGGTTAGTGTACTTTACGACTGTCGAGGCGATTAGCCTGCACCTTGATTTGACAGTTTATAGCAGATCATGAAACTGGTAGACAGACGGTTCACTTGAGTGCATGGGATATATTAGTAAATGGTAATAGGGATTAATAATCATGTGAGGTCAATTTCCTTGACCTTTCCCCTTCTATCTGAATCCAACACTGTATGCCGTATATATGTGCCTTGGCTTTTCAAGACACATTTACTGATATTGCGGAAGACGAGGCCTGATTTTACAGATTCCCGTTAACTGCTGCTATTGTAATTCTTTTTTCCTGAGGGATTACACTTACGATGATGATGGTGATGTGATGTTACTGATGCTGATACTGATACAGTTCATAAATATAAGGCACTTGCACATGTCTGTAAAGCCAGTCATCAGTAAAGATCCATTCTTTTGACCTATGCTTGACCTTTAACTATGTTTATCTGTGTTTATTTCAGATTCCATAAGCAGTGGCGTCTCAAACCTCGGGAGCCCCATCATCATCCCACCGACAATTCCTTCCTCCCCGCCACCAGAGGGCCAGTCAACGGGAGACACATTATCCTTAAGCCAGTCTGCTGCAAATCCATGCAACCAGCATCACTGGCACGCAGGTACTTTACTTTACTTTACTTACAACAGACAGATGTCCTGTTGGATTGATTTATCATTTACAACATGTTGGTTCATCACTTCTGCAGTCGAATCTAATGACACCATCAGCACCGCTATCGTCACCAATAGCTCCATTATCATAATGCACCAGGCATTAACTCTTACTACTTGGACTGACTTTTGACTTTGTAAAGCATCCTAGAAGTAGCCTGATACTTACGATGCTATATAAACTGTCGTAATTACAATTATTCCTCATGTTAAGTCCTCATTTGCTTAGCAGGGGGTTTTTGCTGTTGTTGCCCCTTCTCTGGGGAATGAACCTCCGCTATCGTTTCGTGCAAGGGTCACTGTTGGTGATAGAGCTCAGTCAGCTCGTTGTTTAAAGACGTTCTTATTTCCCAGGGACTCTTATGCTGGAACCACCTCTGAGTAGTTTGTTCTGTAAGAAGTGCTATAGAAGTTATCAAATACAATGCAATAAAAAATACAATACAGTTACAATTACAATTGCTTCCAATGACACCGTTGTAAAAAATTATATTCTGTTGGAGAAGTCCAGTCAGGCATCCAGAAGTCGGGCTGTAAGGGCTAAGCAAGCTGAAACAGAAGAGCATGTTGAAGGCACTTTGTACATTGGGGCTCTTCTTTATGTTCTCTGCCCCTCGGCAGGTTCGTATGTCCAATGACGCCATCTTTCTCTGTTCTGTGCCTCTCTCTTCAGTCCACTCTATCCCTCCTCTGTCATCATCCAGTCCAGTAGCATTGCTCTTGGTCTGCCACGTGTTCTTTTTCCCTCCATTCTTCCTTCGATGATGTCTTTTAATAGGGTGTCCCCTCTCAGGATGTGGCCGATCCATTTTCTCTGTCGTCCGCGTATAGTGCCTATCAAGGATCTTTTTTCCTCCACCAGCTGCAATATTTCTTCATTGGTTCTTCGCTCCCTCCAGCTGACTCTCTCCATTTTACGCCATATCCACATCTCGAAGGCCTCTAGTCTTTTAATGTCTTCCTTCCGCATTGTCCACGTCTCTGAGCCATACTGGACGACACTCCATACCAATGTTTTAACCATTCTCTTTTTTAGCTTCCTGTTTAGACTGCCTCTGAGTAGCTCACTCCTTTTATAAAATGCATCCTTTCCCATAGCTATCCTTCTTTTTATTTCCACTTGGCACCTTGCATCATCCGTAACCATACTTCCCAGATAGCAGAACTTCTCCACTCTTTCCAATTCTTCTCCATTTAATGTGATCTTTACATCCTTTACATTTCCTTTGCTTACCCTCATGACCTTTGTTTTCTTTACATTTATTTTCATGTCGTAGTTCGATGATATTCTGTTTAATCGGTCCATCATCCTTTGTAGGCCTTCTTGGCTGCCTGCTATCATCGCTTGATCATCTGCAAATCTCAGTGTTTTCACCATTTTCCCTCCCACTTTTATCCCCTCATCCATCTCTTCCATCGTCTCTCTGATGATTTCCTCTATATAGATGTTGAATAGAATCGGTGACAGTGGGCATCCTTGCCTCACTCCCCTACCGATTTTTCCCGGTTCATTGGGGCTATCAGTCTTTAAAGGGAATTCAGTGGTGTCTGAATGGCAATAGTAATCACTTATTTTGCATTACGCTGCAGGTGGTGATGGACCGTCAACGGATGCCTCGCCTTTTCTTCCGTTTAAAGAAGAAAGTGGAGAGCCATTGGCCATCTGGGTGGCAAGCACGATCAGCCAGATACCGCCAGGTAGCATCATCATCAACCCACATACCCGCGAACCCTACAAGAATTGTGACGGGTCGCTTTACCGCTGGTATCCGCCCGCTCAGCACGTTCCAGAGAAAGAACAGCCGAGGGTGTCGTCGGCTGAAATCGAGGTGCCTGCAGTCCCACCAGTGCCAGAAATTGTGCCAGAAGCACCTCATCATGGTGCCAGGGTGGTTAGTCGGCACCAGACGGGGGGACGAATGCAGGTAAGTTGTAATCCTTTCTAGTTCTTTGTTTCGAATGTAAGATAAAAAAGAAAACTGTTTCATTATATCCAAAGGAAAACGTGTTCAGAAAATGTTTAAAGAAACTTTGCAAAGTGCCACTAAGGAGTTTCTCTTGTAGAGGCACAATACAAATTCGTTATTACAGTTACAACTCATTCTTGGAATGACTGTCTGGACTGTACAGAGTTTGATGCTATATTCATTTTTATCCATCAGTTCATGTATTATGTATCATGATGGCTCTAGAAGTTTCCAGGTGAGAACAGGATTGTGATAAATGTTGCATCTCTGCTTGAGTTTTTACTTGGGATGACAGTGACTCTGATTGCTAAAGTTTGCCGAGTAATTCCCCTACTTGTCGGTCCAGCTCTTAAGAATCTTTCACAACTTCAGTTGATTTAGTCACTTAAAAACATTGCAGTTTTCTTATTATGTAAGTAAGTAAGACATTTGTTAACACGCCATAAGTCCATCAGCTGAGCGAGGAATCATAGGTGTCTGATGTTGCCCCGTTGTTTGCTAATTGAGTGGTTGTGTTCTGCGCAGGAAAACGTCAGTTCTTCTCATCGAACATCTTTGTCCACCAGCTTCAAGTCTTCAGTCAGAACAAAGAACCAGCTAACGTCACAGTCTGTCACTACTACTTTACAATCCTCCAGCATGACGACTCTATCTGCCCATGCTAGCGTCGCTTTCCCATACTCTGGTGTTACCACTATGCCGTCAACTGCTGTTACCACTCTGGTGCCGTCGGGAATTACCCCACTGCCGCCAACCGGCGCCACACCGCAGCAAATGTACGTCGTCATGTCCTCCGGCAGATACCAGGTGGCGCCGCCAGTTCCACAGATGTACGTGGCTCCCTCTATTGCTCCGACGGCTTACTGCCCGATCTCTGCCACAGGGCCAGGCCACCCGGTTCGATTCCCCTGTCCGCCACAGGGCCTGTCCTTCCCTGGTGTTGGTGGACCTGCACCGCCAGCACCTGCTGAGCAGCCATCACCGGCGGCACCAGAGATGCTGCACTATGCCTACATGCAACCGCCGGGTGCTTATCCGGCTGCTCCTCCTGAAGCCTTTCAGATGATGGGCTATGCTGCACAGATGGCGTCTGAGGCGACATATCAGCAGCAGCAGCCTCTAGCGTACGGCGCCCAACAGGTGGCGCCACAGCAGCCATACACTCTGGTTCCGCAGTACGCCGATAAGGCGACGTGGAACCAGTATGCACCAATGTCGCTCGTTCCTGCAGGCCGCGGCTCCTCCATTGCCTACTACGCAGTGGACTCGGCTCCTGCTGGCTTTCTGGCCACGGGCCAGAACTCCTCATCGTCGTCCTCTGGCGTTCAGCTGGTCGTCGTCAGCTCGGCATCCAATGCAGACCTGACGCACGGCGCTCCAGTCATGTATGGACAGCCGCCGCCGCCACAGATGGTGCCGGCCAATGACAGCCACGCGTTTGTCGGCAGCGGCGGCACACCACAGTACGTGCACTACACATATCAAGCCGCCCAGGCGTCGGCGCAGACCGGCGGTGTTCAGATGATGCCTTGCTATCCAAACGTCATGTCCGTTCCAGGTCCCATTGCCCCCGGGGCGGCCGTGGCTCCCATGCGCGGCCCCGCACCCTGCCTCGTCCCCGTGGTGCGCCCCATGCCTGGCCCGCGGTCGTTGCCCCGCAGGTCGCCATCTCCCAAGTCAGTTCAATTCCCGACTCCGCCCGCGCTGTCTGGTGGTCTCGTGCGGATGCCGCCCACCCCTGAACATCCAGGGGTTAGGCTGCCAGAAATGGGATCGGACCGTGGCAGGCCGCTGCCCACGAGACAACCGCGATATACGCAGGTTCGATCGACGCAGAACAACATCGCCTTCCGTCAACCTGTTATTATTAACGCAGGTAACGAACTTCTCTCCTGATAGTTTTCCACGTTTTGTGGCTAAACGAGTCTACCTTGCACCTCAGTCAGCTCATTGTTTAAAGATGTTGTTATTTCCCAGTGGTTCTCATGCTGGAAGCACCTCTGAGTAATTTGTTCTGTAAGAAGCGCTATATAAGTTATCAAATACAATACATTACCTCTGCACGTGGCTGATGGAGATCACGTAGGCCGTGGAAAATCAGGAATGTCGACTGATATAATCGGGTGTCTGCTGTAGGCTCACTGGTATGCAAGGTTTACTACAACTTTCTATTGCCTCCATGGAAATATTAAGTCTGAGGATAGGCTTTGTGTATGTATGTGTAGGCATGCCCTTCCGTAATCATATATTGCCTTCAGATTATTATATTGTTATTGTTTTATTAGTGTTAGGTGTTAATTATTGCCAATATTGTTATTAGGATTACTAAATTGATGTTACTGCTGTTGTTATTGTAAGAAGCTAACAGAATCTTCCTGTGAATGCCATAAATGGCACGCTGGATTTTAACGGCAGCTAATGGGGACAAAGGCTTATGCTCAACAACATGTATGTCAAAAGCAAAAGGCTAGCTTGCTTACTTGGTTAGGGCATTTTTACCTTGTTGCAGGTGAGTGAATAGTTACCTTTAGTCACTTGTTTATATATTTTCAGGTGATTCCAGGTGTGCACAAGTGCCCGTGCAGCGTGTAGTTCAGACGAGGCCTCTTCCACCGGCCTTTCTCCATAAGCCAAGGTGACTTCTGTCTCACTTCTAACATGACCACTGCGTGTGTCGCAACGTATTGGGTGTTGACTCGGCTTCTGTATGGTTTTGGCAGATTTTTTGTCTTATTGCGGAACTTGCTTAATAATTGTTTGGACATTTTTGTGTCGGAATTAATTTTCGTTTCTGCGACAGATTTTAAACGTTTTGGACAGTGTTAGCTATGCATGTCCTGCTACTGTTGACTTGCCTAGTTGTCTGAATACTGCTTGCTAACTGAGCAACTTTCTGTGCATAATAACTTTTAACATCATGTGGGATAGCGTAGAAAGTATATCTAATTAGTTTCTCTTTTAATGATGGTATGTAAATATCTAATTACAATTGCAATTACAATTCAGCTCCAACACATGTTTCTCACTGGCTTGGCCATGAATTGTTGACTGTAGGATGGGGAGTGGTAATCTGAATGATGCAGCAAATGTACCTTCCTCTAACGAACCACGCAAGTGTCTCACCATGCAACCGCGCCAGGGTGCCTCAGCAGAAGGTGAGACAAAGCATTCGACTTGTTTGGGTAACATTAGGGAATTGATTTCTGAGTGGTAAGATTAAAGAATTGAATAAGTTGAGGTAGAATTAGGTAAATGACATGCTCTTGTGGTAAAAGGAAGTTTAGGAAATCTCAGGTAAATGACATGCTTTTATGGTAGGGGAAGTTTAGGTAATCTCAAGAATGCTCTGGGAAGCATTTGACTTAAACCTTTTTTCATTACATCATGGTCATTTGACAAGTAGAGGTGTTTATTTTTGACTAAAGTCATCTTTGTGCTTTTATTTTCCTTATTTTATATGCCTATTTTTAAATGCAACACTGTGTTTTGACAAGACATTAATCGATGGCTCTAAGTAACTCTGCTGTAAGGATTTACTCAATGACCCTATCACGGACTATCTTAGTGTTGTTCAACCCGGCACATTTTGTGTCACAAGACCACTGCTGCTGTAATCAGTTAATAATAATGTACACTGTTTTGTAAAGTATGGATAATAGTAACGAGACGATGATAATAATGATAAAAATAACAAGAGAAGTGATATTGGTGATAATGGCAGTGATGAGGTAGTGCCCGTTATTTTCAGCGGGCTTTGCAGTTCTTGAGGTGTGTGACCTGCCACCTGTTCTTCAGCGTCGCGAGCTTGACTCGTACCTGAATGATCTCACAGCATTTGGTGCCAAGCGGTTCTACGTTCATGATGACCCTGAAGTGACCGCATTGGGGTCAAAGGACACGACCTGCATCGGCTCGGCTGCAGCTGTTGTCGCCGTCTTCGATTCGGCCGCCAGCGCTCAGAGGGCACTGCATGAGCAGCACGGTGGAAAGAGATATCGTTTGCAGGCAGCATCTCGAACTTATGATCTGAGTCAGCCGCAGAGGAGCTGAACTGCAGACAATCAAAAGTGCCCCATTTCTTTCTGTCTTTATCTGTTTGTCTGTGTGTGTGTCTTTGTGTCTGTCTGTTTGTCACTGTTTCTGTTGGTATGTATGTGTGTCAGTCTGCCTTTATGTCTGTCTTTGTCTGCGTCTGCTTTGTTGTGTTGTCGTTACGACTGTGTCTGTTATTGTCTCAACATCTATTATCTCTTTGTATCTGTCTTTCTCTCACTGTGTCACTGTCCCTCCCTACTCCCTCTCTCCTTTGTTATTTCTCTCTTTGCATTGCTGCGTGCTAATAAGTAACATTTGGTGACAAATGACTTGAGATCTGTAGTGTGACCAGAATGCTCAGTTATGTAGACACCAGACACTGTTATTGTGACTTAGGCTGACATGTCTACTGCTGCCAGATTGTTCAGTTGCCTTTGACATAGTGGTCATAGAAGACTTTCCAAAATCTCTGTCTGACTAGAATAGAATGCTCATCAGTATCATTTTGGATGGTGTTTGGGCCATTATTGTGGCCTACTGTCAGACATTTCTGCCTGAAATATACTGCCGTGTGTCACGACTCTAACTTCGTTTGATTACTTTACAGTGACAATCTTACATTATCAGATACTTCTATCAGAGGTACTCACCTCATGTAAGTAAGATTGACTAACCTTGTGTATTGTGTAAGAGTGACCATCTATCCTGCATTATCAGACAGCTTATGTTGTTGAGAATTCTATCTTCATTTATGTCTGGTGTTGGCAGACATTGCTCGTGTCCTGTTGTCCTTGTTACTCATTTGTCTGAAGATTGGTGTGTCGTTTCGTTCAATCGCTGTTGGGAGCAACGTCATCTCATTTGTCTCTAGTCACAATTCTTCTTGCTTGTTACTGTTCTGATGATTGGATCTCCATGGTGGGCATTTTAACGACACTGGCACTGGAGAAGTCAGTGGCCTTGGTTCAGCGACATTCTGCCCTCTGATTCTGCAAGGCCTCGCTACTCTAATTCGCTCGCACTGATGTCCTCTATCAACAGTGGCAGATATACCTTTGTACAGACCATGGAAAGTGGAGCTACTTTGGTTGATAGGCGGAGTTTAGTGGATGTCTTATTGTCATTTGGGTTCGTTGACAAAGCCGTCGTACTCTTTTGACCAACCCCATGAGTCTTTGTCTTGCAGTGCCTCCACGTTGTACATGCACGTGTGGGCCAGGATAATTGTGCTGGATTCCCCATAGTTCTAGTACAAAGCGGCTTTTGTTCTGGAGAGCCATTGTCTTGAAGCGTCATGGACTCTTGCTCGTGTGTTGAAATCTCCACCATGGTGGGCTTGAGATGTCTATTTCCTTACAATTAGCTCTTGCTGGGTTGTGGCAGACATACTGAGTGGAGCTTGAGCTGGTTGCTATTAATTATTATTATTATTTTTATTATTATTTTATTACATTTTATAGTTGGATGGTGCTGCTATCTAATAACTGGTATCTGAGCACAGTTCAGCTGAGTTCAGTGGACGAGGGGAATTTTCTGCAGTTGGAATTTTTGGATTAGATTAGATTGAAGATTATGTGAAAGCAATAGAAATGTGGTTAGTTATTGGATTAGCTGGAGATTAGACAGTCTGAGAAATTTCTCTGACCATGTCTTATATTTCATACGTTGAATACTGTTGCCGCAAGAATTCTGTTGCTACACTAGATTAGATTGTAATAATGGCCTAGGTAAATCATGCCTTGTCTTTTTCTGAGTAGATACAGTATTTCCAAACTCCATGAGGAATGATGTATATGTGCATCATTTCAATTTCTGATTTTGTCAGAAGTGTGTGTTGTTGTCTCCTGGTTCCATGGTTTCCAAATGGTCAGCCTATCTGATATGTGGTATTTGTGGCCTGTGAACTTTTTCCTGTCAGACTATCATGCTCTGTCTGAAGGTCAAGGTCTCTGGCATTTGTGACCTCCTTCTAAAGGTCATCAACCATTTGGAGGTCAAGTTCTGTGAAGGTAAATGTATCAGAAGATAAGTAACATGTGGGTATGGACTGCTGAATACTTTCTAAAAGTCATCAACCATCTGGAGGTCAAGTTCTTTGCAGAACTTCCAAATGGTTTGTACCATCAGAAGGTTATGCTCTTGACTTGGAAGGATGAGGACTGCCCTAAGGTCAGTAGCACATGAAGATCAAAGATCATGGGACAAGATTCCAATATGTCTGAAGTAGGCACTCGGCTAATTGAGAGCTCTGTCATTTCCGTTTTCCGAAGTTCATCCTCTTTCTGAAAGTCAAGAACTTCCTGAAGGTTGTGAAGGCTTTATGCAGAATTCGATCCATCTGAACTTAAATGCACGGTGAACTTAAATGCACGGTGCTCACTTTGTGCCAGGCGAATGGTACTTTACATTGGATGCTTGCCCATCTTCAGTCTCAGTGTTGTTCCTGTCTTGCCATCAGACTTCTCGTTGCACAGACTTATTTCCTTTAGGGGCCGTTGCACTGACTGACTTGCATCACGGTATAGTGTTGTCAGGTTGTACGTGCCACTGAGGAGTTTCCTTTATATGAATGTCCTATTATTTTGCATTTATAAGGGTGAAAACCTCTTGCCAGCTGTCATTTTTGTAAGAACACAACCCACCTGAGCTGCTGAACATTGGAAAAATTGGGATTCATTCTGTACACTTCATACTTCTCGGGTTATTTACACGTACTGTATGAAAATTTGAGGCTTTCCGAAGGCCATTGAATGCTTGAAAGTCATTGGCTTCCAGAAGTTCAATGGCCGTCTGAGAGTCCAATCATTTTCTTGTCATCAGTTCATCATTTGTTGAAATGTCAAGGTCGTAGTGTATTTAAGAAACATTATTTCGGTGAGGTTATTTTAAGAGTTGTTAAGAAATTCGGTTTTTCTGTAATAGTGTTATACTAAAGATGATTTGTTTCTATGCAAAATGCAACTGGTGTTCCAAGTTCATTTCTTCGGTTTCCTAGATTTTGCTGTGCTTGAAAACTTAGTAATCGTAATCGTAATCTCGAGATTTCTACAGCGCTCAACGAAAGCTAAGTTGCGGGAACCAGCTTATTCACAGGCGCTCAGTCAAAACAAAATCGATAGGCAAAAGGGTCAAGATCCAGGAGTCAGGCACTCAGACAGTCGGATGGCTATGGTGGATGCTGTTTGAAATTGAAGCGAGAAGAGAAATAAGGGAAAGAGGAAGAATCAGGATAACATTTCTGGAAAAGAAGTGTTTTCAGTCTTGAGTGAAAGACCTGGGCAGAAACTGAAAAGAGGTGAAGTGTTGGTGAGTTCGTATGATTGACCAGACAACTGTGGCTCAAAGACTAGAAGACACAAAGTGTCGCCCTTTTTCTGTGGTTAGATAAAGCTTGTCAGGGGTTCAAATCCCAGTGCATCATATGAGTTTATTTAATTGAGTTTTTTTTGTGTAAAGGATAAAGAACCTCCAGTTTGTAATTTTGCTGCATGCCAAAGATTCATAGATTGGACCTATGAAGTCTCTTGAAACGAAGAAAAGTAGCTGGCCTGGTTAGCTGTATTGGTTAAAGCATACCTCTAGACGCCTCTTTGCTGGTTCACATACCGATAGTGGCTTACATGTATTCAAGAGATTTAATCTCGGGCTAGCACTGAATTGCATGGTGCCCGTTCAAACAGGCAGCGATGGTGAAGGATCTAACCCGATCAATTTATTGAAAATTAGGAGGGTTGAGGCAATACGGTCACTATAGAAGAACATGTACATACATATAAACGTTTGGAAACGGGACTAAAACTTGTCTGGGTCGGGCATACCAAAGGTTCCAGAGGTGGTAATGATGGTGAAAGGTTGGATTGTGATGGAAACATTTTGAAGGCAATTATCTGGTTTCCCTCGCTCTACAAGAGAAAAGGCCCCCGGTTCTAATATAGTGTTTGGCGACTGACCTCTGTAATGCAATGTAATGAACTCTGCTGTTAATTAGGCCGAGAGTTTTACACAACAACACAGTGTGGCGATAGTGCAGGCTTGTCCAACACACGGCACGCAGGCCACAGCCCAGCCCTCGGACTACATGATAGCCGATTTTCATTTGGCCTCTGAAGCGACTAAATTTTTATCATCCTAACAGTTCCAGTGATTCAACGACTTGGCATTTTGGATTGAATTAACTAAAACATCTGGTTGACTTGAATATCAGACTTATGGAAAGGATCGGTTTATTAACGAAATATAGGAAAATGAGAAAAGAAACAATTACTTGCATTCAGTCAGAATTTGCAGATTGTTCTGAAACAGATGAGCCCGAAGAAAGTTGTGCATTTCTGAACAGTTTCTACCCTGACCTGCTGAAAAGGCAAACCATGCCCCTCCTCAAATCAAATAGGGGCATGACCAGGTTTCCCCTTCCATACTGTCAAATGGGGTGCACGATAGCTTAGTGGTTAGGGCGCTGGACTGTCAGTTGAGAGGTCAGAGGTTTCAAAAAATCCGCCAGAGCAGAAATTTGTTTCGAGATTTAGGCTCCACTTGCGCCACCTAGCCAACACGGCTACAACGAGTACACTGACGGTAAATCGTAATCGTAATCCCAAGATTTCTACAGCGCCCAACGAAAGCCGCGCCGCGGGGACCAGCTTATTCACAGGCGCTCAGTCGAAACAAAATCGATAGGCAAAAAGGGTTCGGTTCCGGGTCAAGATCCAAGAGTCAGGCAGAGAGACAGGGTGGCAGCTACGGTGGGTGATGTTTGGGGCTGGAGAGCAGAGGCAGATAATCGTAATCGTAATCTCGAGATTTCTACAGCGCTCAACGAAAGCTAGGTCGCGGGAACCAGCTTATTCATAGGCGCTCAGTCAAAACAAAATCGATAGGCAAAGGGTTCGGTTCCAGTCAAGATCCAGAAGTCAGGCAGCCAGACTGTCGGACAGCTACGGTGGATGGTGTTTGAAATTGACGCGAGAGGAGAGAAGGGGAAGACGAAAATCAGGATAAGATTTTTTGATCGGTTAGAGCACTGGGCTTGTAACGCGGAGAGTACGGGTTTAACCCTCCATTCAGACGATTACTATGTACCCTAAGCAAATCTTTCCCTCGCAATTGCTAGAGCGTCGATTGATGCTTAGACATTAAATAGTGGCGCTTAATAAATACGGAAAATAATAGCGCAAAATAAACTATGGCGGATATTTGTGGTGCTCATTTCTGATCAGTTAACTAAAATAGGATGACTGCGAGTATCGTTTTCGTTTTAGATCCACTAAACTTTGTGTAATAAGTTTCATTATCAGTTGAATTGTTGATTTATTTAGTCACATCCATTTATTTTTTAAAAGAGATAGTTTGAATCAAAGGAAACATGGCTGAAGCGTCGTTTCGTGCTGTAGCAAGGCGTTTACAAACGGCATGCAGCTGTATTGAAAAATTACATCTGAACGAATGGACGGTTGCCATTGCCGAAGGAAGAGAATCTTTATTGGTGATTAGGCATTTGGCAAAACGGTTGAAATCGTCTTCGGAGGGCTATTGGGATGGTCTACCAGTCTTTGAAACGGACGTTGAACCTGGATTAGAAGATGATTGCCTGAACGACATGAACGATTTGCTGAACAGCGTTAGTAGTAAAATGTAAGTCAGTGGACACACGTCACCGTTTTATAACAGTGCTTTTGAGAGGTTATTAAGTTCATCAGCTCACATAAGCAATGTTATGTAATGATGTAATCTAATTACTTCTGTAGCTCCATTGTTCTAATGCACAAAGCTTAATTATAGTCCTTTCTTTCTTAAGTTCATGGACTCACTCTCCATTGATGTCGATCACTTGCCTCCACATGTTGACCCTAAGGGTGTTGTCCATCATACACATCATCCCTATCATCATCTTGTTCATTTCATCATTTCTCGTCACACTTCCCTGCCATGTGCTGCCAGAGTCAAGTCAAGAAGAACTTGAAAAGAAGCATTCCGACCAGGAGAAGACCAACAGATTAAGGTGTCATGTAATTAAGGTAACGTATTAGGAGACTGGTAATTTATTATAATTATTTTAGTCTGTGTGTAATTTTGTAATATTGTCTTGTTTTGCATTGTTTACAGGCAAGTTCTTAATGAAGTTCAGCAAAAAGTGCAGAAACATCTAATTGACTGTGAGGAACTCTACAACAGACTCTGTTCTCCGGAGTCAAGCAGTCCTACATCCTGCCATCAGAGTATAGAGATCCTCATCGGCAAACTCCACAAGATTAACGATCAACTTGCTGAAAAGTATTATTTCAATCAATCTTTCAGTCAATCAGTCAGTAGATCTTTAGGTCAGATGTGTAGCAAACCTGATTGTAAGCCTAATGTAATTACAATGTAATGTAATGTAATGAATGTAAACCTGAGCATTCTTGTAATTCATTATAACATGAATTCTGGTATACAGAGGCCTGGGACATGGATCCCAAAATTAATTGAGCATTATAAAACGACTTCATTTATAATACAACCTTGTTTTATAAGGCGGTTCTTGCGATGGCTTCCGTAAACAGGTTTATAGCGCGTTTCCAGTGTGTATTAGATTAGCATCTCACTAAATCGCTCAAGGCAATTTTAAGTTGCAACTCAACTGTGATACGAAAATCTTGAGCTCTATTACATGTGCATCACAGTATACTTAAAGGCCTTGCCACTTTTATTATTAAAGTACCAGTATAGTGGAACTTTCTTATAATGTTACTTTTAGAAGCCATAGCAAATAATGAGATTCCATTATAATGAGGCTGCAACTTAGAGCTGAATTACAACTGAATGTGTTATAATAATGATTTTACTGTTATTACTTTTACTATTTTTGGTGTTATTACTACCGATATTATCACTTTTGAGAGATTCTCAGCACTTATGAGAGGTTCCTTGAAGGCTGTATAAGCAAAAAAAACATGGCCCAGTGCATTTTAGAGGAACTTCTGAGTTGCTTGGCAAATGTCAACTTTAAATTTCCTTATGACACACTTCACAGACGAGTTTTAAAAATGCTTAACTGACTTATTTATTTTATCTATTTATTTTAGTTATGAAGACCGGAGGGTGCATTTAAATTCTGTCTCTTGGAACGACTTAACTTCGATTGAGAAACTAATCGACGCTTGGGAATGTAGGTCAGAATCAAGATGCATCAGGTTCCTGTTCATTGGTCAGTTTCCTGTTTATATCGGTGAAATCATGTCAATAGCATAATTGAAAAATATTTAGAAGAATATAAATGCTCAGTTGGGCAGCTGAAATGAACCTAAATGTTGCCACAGACGTGCCACATGATTTGTTGAGCCATCATCTTTGACTTAAAATTGTTTGTAATAGCACGTTATGAATTGCCAGTTACCTTCACGATACCGATGTCTGTCTTGCAACATTCGTTACATTGGCTCACAATCGAAAAGATGGTTCAGTTCCAAATCAGGTTACAGGGTTCTACATTTCAATCTGCCCACCAATCTTTGTTCACTGCACACCTCAGACTCATTAATATTCTAAGTAACTAAAGTTTAGCTTGACCCTTATTATACCTCAAACCAGGATAGTACTGGGCTCCCGTGCTTTTTAGGTGGCTGGTTTAGGAATTCCCTTTTCACTTTTACCCAGTATGCAGTCTTGCTGTCATTATTTAGATCCAAATTCATCTTTTGCAACTTGCTTATCCACCATAGCCCACATTCTGACCTCTTGACATCTTGTATTTTGACAATTAATTGTTCATATGGACTGCGACTTTATTGTTCTTTTTATTACCTTTTATCTTTAACTTAATGTATGTATTGATTTATCTAGGAGCTTGTTAGAGTTTGTTTTGTTTTAAAAGCAATTCTGAAGCCAAACTCCTAGATCTTGACCACTTTCTACACATCGATTTTGTTTTGACTGAGTGCCTGTGAATAAGCGGGTTCCCGCGACTTAGCTTTCGTTGGGTGCTGTAGAAATCTTGAGATCATGATTACGATTGGTGGGACATGAAGCAGATGTCACGCAATTCCTATGTGTAATCATTTGTTGCGATGTTAGATGAAGAGCGGCACAATATGAGTGTGAGAAAATAACGTTATAATTATATCACCCAGTAATTTGTTTGTTGGATTTAGAATTTTAAACGGTTGTATCGTGTCATTTAGTTTTATTTTTCTGTTTTCAGAAGCAACTTCTGTTACCAATGCAATCCTCCAGAAGCAAGAATGAAACTGCCATAGCAAATCAATGCCTTGCACAGAAAACCTGTCCAATACTGCAAACTGTTTCAGTCTTTAGTTTGCCATCTGTTGCCAATTTCCAGAAGAACATATAACATTTACAACTTGCTGCATGTATGTATATACATATCTATGTGTATATATGTATGTATATGTATATATATCTATTTATTTATATGTATACTACCGCATTGGACAGAGACTGTTGTACAGTAGCAGGATTACTAGTTTGCACACACTGTGTGCAATTACCATTGTTTTATAGTTTAAAAACCCAAATTTTACATGCAATTGTTGAAAAAATTAATGTTCAACAATCTTTATGACAACAGTCATTTAACAAGACAATTAGAACCATTCGGCCTAATGGCCAATCCAATTGTCTCCGTCTGCAAAAAAGTTGGCTTATACTTAAGACGCCATTTATCCTGGTGACAAAACTGTCTTGGTTTGGTCCATACTTAAGTGGGTCATCTGCAGAATACTTGGCAGAGTCTATCCATATGTTTTCACCGTTCATAGTTCGGCCTTCTGGTAAATCGTCCAAGTAATCGCCGATGTGTGAGAGAGAGTTTCACCTTGCACCTTTTGAGGCAATGCTACGCTCAAGGTTGCGCTACTATTAACCGTAGCTCTTACTTAAAGTCGCCTCCTCACATGATCAACTTTCGCTGCCAGGCTGCAAAGAAGAAGGCAATAAGACACACCTTGAACGTTTCTAAGAGAATAAAGTGACAAGATAGGCCAAAACATAGAACCCTAACCCAAGACCACGCCTCGCTGCTGGACAGCGTCACACCTAGTGCCAGGGTCCCGGCTAGAGAGGCCGCGCATAGGACAACTAGCATCACGAAAAGGATGTAAGCCGCTGTCAGAACGGCGAGGCTACTGCCGTCGTCGGCCCACGTGTTCATCATGTCGCTAATGTTGGATTGGGGCGTTTCGACCTGGACTGTTGCGTGTTGCGGTTGGTCCAGTTTGGAACCGACAGCGTTATTCTGATTGGTCGTTTGATCTTCGTAGTAGTCAGTTGCGCTGTCTTGAGCAGCGTGATTCGCCGACTTATTTCCGTTGAAGTCTTGTCTGACTTTCTGATTGGACGGTTGGTTCTTGTCGGAGTTGTGTTGAGTGTTCTGATTCGTCAACTGACTCGTCTTCGAGTTGTTTCGAACTTTCTGATCGATCAGTCGATTTGCAACGTTGCCAAACTGTGTAAGTCTGTTGCGTAAATTTCGAAAGTCTAAAAGCAGTTTATATAATAGGCGGATAAAAGTTTTAAATAGAATTTCCAGTAAAAGTAAAGGAAGTTAGTCACAGCAATCAGGCCTAATACGAAATCGTGTCGTAATCATAAACTCGAGATTTCTACAGGGGCCAACGAAAGCTAAGTCGCGAGAACCAGCTTATTCACAGACGCTTAGTCAAAGCAAAATCGAAAGGCAAGAAGGGTTTGGTTCCAGGTCAAGGTCCAAGAGTCAAGCAAGGCTAAGGTGGGTGGTGTTTGGAATTAAATCTGGAGGATAGATAAGGGGGAGAAGAGGCATCAGGATGGGATCTGCGGAAGAGGAGTGAAAGACCTGCGTAAAGATTGCAAGGAGTGAAGTGATGATGGTGAGTTCATAGGATGAATTAGAGAATTGTCGTGATAATAAGGGGATTGTTCGTATAACAGTTGCTATTTTATGAGCAAGTCTCCAAAATCTTGATCCAGTTTGGAGAAGTTTTATATTATTGGTGCCCTCATGAAGATAAGCCAAATTGTATTTTGGGTTTAAGTGTTTAAATAACCAGTTTAATTAAGGTTTTTTAGCATAAGTAAAGAAAGATAACACCTGTCTTAGTCCTCTCTGGCCTTTCGATTACTCCACTGTTGCAAAGCATTGATTTGGTACACCGCAATCAGTCAAGCGCAGAATTTGCCCTAGCGCCTTTGTGAGGTTCTTAAAATGCGCTGTATAAGTTCTTAGATATGCATATAGCCTTAGTACATACAATGATAAATGATACAAGTAATTATTCGATTTTACACGTAACACATACCTCCCAAGACTTCACCAACTGTTATCTTTTTTCTGTCAGTTACCTGATTGTTGTTGTTGGTATCAAACGCATCATCAGAATCCTTGAACATCAAATATATCGAACGGATTACAAGCTGATTTCTTGCCAAGATTGTAAAGTACGATTGCTTGAACGAATATTAAGAGATTAACGTGACGGCATAAAAAATTTGAATCAGAGGCACGGTCAGTCGCTCGGGGGGGGGGGGAAGACCACCAGCTTATAACGTGTGTGATGTAGTTAGCCTTACTTATCTTTTACCGTACCTTTACTTCATCTTCAATAGTATTCTGTTGGTATGCCCTACCTTAACATAATTACCTGGCAGGGAGCTCGTGTGTGAAAGAAGATGACGTGAATGTAAATGTACACGTTTTTGTATAGCGACCGTATGGCCTCGACCCTGCTCATTTCTCAATGAATTAATCAGGTGAGAATCAGGTTTGAATGGGCGCTACGCCATTTAAGGTCCCCGCGTACGGACCGCGCTAGCCCGAGATTCAAATCTGTGAAGTATGATACGACGGGGATGATGTAGTCGTATAGCTAACCACGCCAGCGATGGTGACCATTCGAAGCATCTGGAAAGAAATTGCCGTCTTCCAAAGAAAATAACTTACGCGGTAGGCCTACATTGCAATTGTGATAATTGTAATATTGTAACAGAACATTTGTATAGAGCATCTCAGGAATCTAGAAAAGCTCTCTACGCCTGACTGGCTATCAGTCAGATGGATAAAGTTGTAGACCCTGTTTTCAACGCTCTTCAAATCTTAATGCTATCCTCATTTGTCGGAAACGAAAGGAAAGACTCTTACAACACAATAACACAGTAAAACTAAAATTTGTTAATGCCCTCCTTACAAAGTTCAGAAGTGCACTTGAAGCCGGGTTATGTGAAGTAGGCCTATTAAGAACTATAAGCAGACTGGAAGATGTAGGTTTTAAGGTTAGAGCGAAATACACCCTCAGTAGAAGAGTCGCGAACATAAGGAGGTAGAAAGTTTCAGATAGAACCTTGTGCTACATTCCTCTTTCACAAATCCTATCCTAGCACCGCTTCTTCCTCTTCTCTCTCTCTCTCTCTCTCTCTCTCTCTCTCTCTCTCTCTCTCTCTCCAACCTCAAACACCATTCCCCCGTAGCTGCCACGCTGTTTCTCTGTCTGTCTTTTGGATCTTGACCTGGAACCGAACCATTTTGCCTATCGATTTTGTTTTGACTGAGCGCCTGTGAGTAAGCTGGTCCCCGCGACGTGGCTTTCGTTGGGCGCTGTAGAAATCTCGGAATTACGACTACTATTACGATGTGCTATATATATACAAACCGTAATGAATTGTTCCATGCCCCAGAGACTTGTGACTCCATTCGTCACTTCTGCTGCCTCAGACCAGACGGCCGACAGTTCGGCCAGGGCCTCGTCTTCATCGAGGATTGCGGTCACTTCTAGAATCCTGTCGGCAACGCTTTCAATCGCCAACCCAAACATACCGTCTTCCATCTCCGCCCGGACCGACTCCAGGATCGAGAGCTGCGGCGCCTGCGAGATCTGACCCCAGAGCGCCTGGCCCAGGGTGGCCAGCGATTCGATCCGACAGCCGTGAACGTTACGACGAATCGTTCTGAGAGAGGTTCTGAACAGGGTGCGTGCGTCCTTCACGACCAGGACCCATATGAATCTCGACGATTCCTCTCGGATTTCCGGCAGTTTGGTCGTGTCAGATAGCTTCTCGTCGCAAGATGTCGTTGCGAACATTTTCTCGTACATTTGTCGAATGACGCGACACGTTATCTCTCGTTCGCTGCTCCAGTCTCGACCGTCCTGAAACTTTACTCTTCCGTTGACGATCATATCTAAAATGTAAATATATGTAAATGTAAATGTATAGGTTTTATATAGCGACCGGATGGCCTCGACCCTGCTCATTTTGCAATTAATTAATTGGGTGAGATCCTTCACCACTGATGCCCGCTTGAATTGGCGCCACGCCATTTAAGGTCCCCGTGCACGGACCGTACTAGCCCGAGATTTAAATCTCTGAAATAAGCCACGACCGGGACGCGAACCAGTTTTTCAATGATAAACTTTAATAATTACCGTTAAACAGTGTTGACTGCGTCTAAAATGAGAAGCTGTTTAACGTTTTCGATCAAACCAACAAAGTTTCAGATTTTAAAGACAAACTTCCTAATATGACACCTTATATATCAATCTTTTCATTCACATTGGTATGATAAACACCCACAAAAACAAATAAAAAAGTACAGCATACACATCAAGACAGCAGACCTGCCTGTATTTTTACAGTAGAGGTTGTCACAGCCAACCCTGTGAGAACAGCTCAATTCAGGTGGCTTGTCAGATATGCGCTATGTCACAAACTACAAGGTCTCAAACGGTTTTAGGCGTTTGTTAGCTATCATGCCATCCGGTTGGATCGCCGCCAAGTTCTTCCATCGGTGGAGCTTAATAAATTGCAGTACGTTATACAACGTAGCACATATACATCGATGTTGAAAGCAAGGATCTTTGAGTACACTAAGATATGGTAATCAATGCTTCCTAATGTCCAAGGTCCAGTGTTTTACTGTACTTACTCTGACGTCTTCGCTAATAGGTAGATACAGTAGTTCCCCATAACAGCCTGTCCTAAATATTATAAAACGTCAGGCATATTATTGGCAAAACCTGTAAGTACCACTACATTAATGATTACTGCACAAGGCTATACCTCAAACACGCGTCTCGGTATGGGCCTAAACTGAGTCTCTTACTTATATGAATCGTAATCGTAATTCCGAGATTTCTACAGCGCCCAACGAAAGCCACGTCGCGGGGACCAGCTTATTCGCAGGCGCTCAATTATCGCTACCCACCTTCACGTTTAATCAGTTCCACTTCAAGCAGAACTTTTCGAATCCGCGCCAGCATCTCTACCTTCATTGCACCTGCGTCGCTCGAGCATAAGTTTTCCACCACGCGACCAGTCTCGGTGGCCGTGAAGACGTCACAGAACCGCGTCTGAAAATTCCGACGGCCGGCCAACATACGACAGAATTGGACGTAGATGTTGAGCGACAGGTTGTTCAAGATGACGTTCATGTGCTTTCCGGCAATGGCTGTCATTCGTAGTTTCCAGACGAGATCCTGTAGAGATGCCAGTTCGTCCGAAAGAGCCTGGGTAACGGAACGAACGATGTTCGGGTAGATGCCCGACTTGACTTCCTCGCAGACTTCGTTCGTTGTCTCGAACTGGTAGCGAAGAAGGGTCTTGTGGTCTGAGATGTGATTCCGAATCTCCGTGTACGAAATGCGAACGACTTTGGCGATGAAGTCCCTCAATTCCTTGTCGATGTAAGCATCCAGTGTTGTATCGATCGACTCGAGCAGGTCCAGACTGATGACTTCGCTGAGGGTCTTGGTTGCAATGCTCTGCAACCGTTCACAGGTCAGTAGTTCGGCGCACTGCATCGAAAGGATGTCTTCTGGGTTGAACGAGGTGGCGTGCGTGTAGTCCCAGAAGAATCGTCGAATTCGCTTTTTCTCCTCGGATCTCGGAGCGTCGCCGCTATCGTGAACGAGCTGCAGGTTTCTACTGCACCTCGACGCCACTGCATCGAGTGCGTCTTGCGCCTTCAGCTCGAGCAGAAAGAGAGCGGAGTTCGTAGCGCGAACGCTGATGCCGTGCGAAAGCAGCTCAACGGTCGGTTTTCCTGCAAACTGCAAACCCGCTTTTGCGTCTGTTGTATTCGAAACCCTTGTTGCTGCTGCGCTCCACTCGGAATAATTCGTCGCGAAATTCTCCCCGTCGGGTCCAGCATTCGTTCCGAAGCTCGAAACTCCCCGACCCGCTAAGAAGGAAGAGTTGACTGGTAGTCCACCGAACACCTCCTTCAGACTGTTCACGAGTGCTTCTTCCAACGGTTCCAGGTTTAAGTCGTCATCCAACAGCTTGACGCCAGCAGCACACAGTTCTTCGACGAGCGGTCGAAGCCACGTCTCCAGTGCATCGCCATGTAACACCAACACTCCCGAAACGGCAGCGACAGAACTATACTCTGTCACCGGTTTCACCTCATTCCACATCTTCTCCCACTTTCCCAGCATCCCTTCCGCTCCTCCGGCGGCGTTCCAGTTGACGTTATCCCCAAACGACCGGTCGTCCCCGACGTTGTTTCCGGCATTCCTGTCACCGTAGTCCTCGTACATATCCGGTGAATCCGGTTCGTCGGTTGCACGGACATCCAGCGCGTCGCCAGAGTTTCCGACGCAGACGACAGCATAGTTGGACAGAAAGGCGCCAGATTTGAGACTAACGATTCGCATCAGCAGCTGAAGTACCGTGATGATAAACGTGATGAAGAAACTCGAAAAGACGAGATACACTATCTGCGTGAAATTCGTTAACAATAACACAATTAGCTCACGCCTTTGGCTGTATAGCCTGATTGCGTGCAACTACTCTAGTAAGTGAAGTCTCCTACATCACGTGCGCTGTTGGTGGGTGGGCGAGTGAGCAAGTGAGTGAGTGAGTGAATGAGGGTGGGTGGGTGGGTTTGAGTGAGTGAGGTAGTGAGTGAGTGAGTGATGGTGGGTGGGTAGGTGAGTTAGTGAGAGTTGATGGGTTTGAGTGAGCGAGGTAGTGAGTAAATGAGTGGGTGAGTGAGTTAGTTAGTTAGTTAATAAGGGAGTGACTGAGTGAGAGTGGGTGGGTAGGTGAGTAAGTGAGTGAGTGAGGGAGGGAGTGAGTGTGAATGGGTTTGAGTGAGTGAGGTGGTGAGTGAATGAGTGGGTGAGTTAGTTAGTTAGTAAGGGAGTGAGTGAGTGAGTGAGGGTGGGTGGGTGGGTAGGTGAGTGAGTGAGTGAGGGTGTGTGGGTGGGGGTTTGAGTGAGCGAGGTAGTGAGTGAGTGAATGAGTGAGTTAGTGAGTAAAAGAGTGACTGAGTGAACCAGTTAGTCATTTTGTGAGTAGACTAACCTCACTGGCAGTGAACGATCTCTGTGAGACGGGATGAGGGGCTCCAAACGGAGCATAGAAGACGAGCATGTAGACGAACATGAGAGAGGCGACCGCGCAGTAGCAGAGCGTCAGGCTGTAAAGCATCTGAAGGCGAGTGGCCAGCAGTGACGAACACCACGGCGCCATCCACAGGTGGAGCTCGCGAAAGCAACGATAGAAGTTGTCAAGCCAAAGGCTGGAAACACATAAGAACCAATGAATGGATGGATGGATGGATGGGTGGGTGGGTGGGTGGGTGGATGGATGGATGACAAGATGGATGGATGACAATATGGATGGATGGATGACAAGATGGATGGATGGATGACAAGATGGATGGATGGATGACAAGATGGATGGATGGATGGATGACAAGATGGATTGATGGATGACAAGATGGATTGATGGATGACAAGATGGATTGATGGATGACAAGATGGATGGATGGATGACAAGATGGATGAATGGATGACAAGAATGAGGATTATTTTGGTTTACGAAGATGCCAGCATAAGTAATAGTAATCGTAAACTCGAGATTTCTACAGCGCTCAAAAAAAAATAAATCGAGTTTACGATTACGATTACTTATGCTGGCATCTTCGTAAACCAAAATGATCCTCATTCTTGTCGTCATCCTCATCAAATTTTCATAAGGCTTTATAAATGAACACCGCAAAACAAGCTTAGGTACGGAATATACCCAAGCATAGGCCTTCTGCGTGCAATTGGATTCAACCCAGGACCAAGATGTGATTTCTGCTTGGCAGGAGACGTAAGAGCAGAAGCGAAACCTGACTACGGGATCTTGACTTGTAACCGAACCCTTTTGCCTAGCGATTTTGTTTTGACTGAGCGCCTGTGAATAAGCTGGTTCCCGTGACTTAGCTTTCGTTGGGCGCTGTAGAAATCTCGAGATTACGATTACGATTATGTTGTAACGATCTTCAGTGGGCAATAGTTTTAACAAGCACGGACAAAGACTTATGGACAGAAGCGAAATGTAGGCTGTATCGAAACCGTGTCTTCAAGTCTTCTTCAGATAGCCTGACCCAGCGCAAGTGGGAGAATTAAGGTCGCCCTTCTTCCTCTCATCTCTCTCTCCTCTCCAACCCCAAACACCACCACCCATAGCTGCCACGCTGTCTCTTTGCCTGACTCTTGGATCTTGACCCGGAACCGAACCCTTTTACCTATCGATTTTGTTTTGACTGAGCGCCTGTGAATAAGCTGGTCCCCGCGGCGCGGCTTTCGTTGGGCGCTGTAGAAATGTCGGAATTACGATTACGATTCTCTGAAGAATGCAGGTGTGGCCATGAGACAGCCAGTGGGTCTCGCTGTTACCTAATGTAGTCGGCCGTTTCGGCGAGTAGGATCTGGTTGTGCGGCGTCCTTATGGTGGCTTGAAACCACCTGTGGCACGGTAGATGCCAGTGGGCCTGGTTGCCGAGGTCCAACACCGTCGCGTAGGACAGGAACCTGGTCAAGCACAAAAGGAAATCACAACAACTATCAGTGGCCTTGGCATAGTGGAAGCAGACGACCGTGCTATCCTACTTTGACCCTAAAAGTATTTTTTTGGAGGCTATTTATTCTCCGGCAAAAAGTCTGGGAGGTCCGCAATGAAAGGGGGGAAAGGATGGGCGTGGGAGGGATGATGAGGATACCAACGGCGTGAAGTGGTACACTGAAAGAAGTTGAACGTGCTTCATAATTTTATTCTGGAAGCCGCAAGTTCTGTGACTGCCCAGGCCGTTGCATCAGTTGTCTGCGAGTAAGAGGGAGCCGCATTGTCGATTTCTGTGACATCCCAGATTAGGCTGCGGCCCATATGCCAAGAGATCAGAGTGAGACCATCTTGCCGTCCTTTCTAGACAGCCCGGGTGGTTCTTTGATGGCTGGGAAGCCAGCTCGTGTGAGGCTCCGTCAGATCTGGACGGCATGTCGGGATACACCGCCAGGGCCGGGCAGCAAGAGAGTCCATGCGAACCGTCCACCCTCACCAGTTATCCGCAAGGGCAGTCATGTGGGTCGCATATACATGATCCGAGGCGAAGGCCAACTCTAGATGGGAATCTATTTGTAGGGCTGTTCATGTGTGCCCGACTTTGCCACTGATGACTCTTCCTCTTCCCCTTATCTCTCTTCTCGCTTCAATTTCAAACATCATCCACCGTAGCCATCCGACTGTCTGAGTGCCTGACTCCTGGATCTTGACCTGGAACCGAACCCTTTTGCCTATCGATTTTGTTTTGACTGAGCGCCTGCGAATAAGCTGGTTCCCGCGACATAGCTTTTGTTGAGCGCTGTAGAAATCTCGAGATTGCGATTCTAGTTATTTGAGCAATGCTTACCAACGGTGAATGTTCCGTTCTGTATTGAAAATAATTACTTGATTTATAATAATGTTATTTTTACTGTGCAATCTGTAATCTGTCATACACGTTTAATCTTTGCACGGTTGTCATATGTCAAAGTTTTCATGTTTGTGTAATCGCCATATATGTTAACACTGTAAATGGGCCAGCCGAGTTTTGAGCGGGTCTGTCTGACCTTTTTCGGTTGACCCATTGACCTGCATCAGCAATGTGAATATGCTGTGGCTTATTTGTATTTGTGTTTTACTTTCTAGTATGTTGGTGCTCCAATGTTAATAAAAATTTTCAATTCTTAATGACATCTAACATCGTTAACGACGTTAAGGCTAGCGCAGAGAGTGCCTTTGATTAGTATCTCTGAAGAGGCGCTATACAAATTTCTGATTACAATTTTACAATTACAATTATTATTGTTATTATTAAATTAATATACCATCATTATTATTACTATTATTTTAAAAAATATAGGCCTACCATGATTCAGCGACGGAGTCGGTTGATAATTCCACCTCCATGTATTGAATATTTCCAAGGTTTTCTACAACAGTGGTGAGTTAGTTTCATTACGCTTTGCTGCAGTGTACTTACTTATTTATTTATTTAAATTGAAACTGTACTTTGTGATTGTGATAACAAATTTGTATAGCGCCTCTTGATGAGAAACTATTCAGAGGCTCTCTCTGATGCTAAATTTCATGCATTCATTCCCACATTAAATATATGCGTGCATATGGCCTACATCCGGCATTAGGTATCCCTTTTGTATATCTTGACGCAGTTACATCTAGAGAATCCCTGGCCTTCGACTGACGTCTTCTGGGTTCGAATCCCGGGACATCTCATTTGTACGAACCAGTAAACTCGTTAGGAGATACTGTCATATATATATATAGCCTGTTCAAAGGGGCAGTGGTGGTGAAGGATCTCACCCGATTAATTAATACGGTCGCTGTAGAAAAACGTGTACATTTACATTTAAGCTGCCGTAGCTTCTCGTGGTTCAGTCGAAACCCTTATGGCATTAGTAGCCTACAACTGACGACTCTGACCTCACTTTGGTCTCTAAGGCTCTACGAGTGTGCGGGGACCAGCCAGCGCGCTAACCCTTCTAGTCATGACCTTTCTACAGAGGTCACAGGACAACACTGGTGGACGGGAAAACGGATGCAGTCAGTGGGCAGACGAATGCATAGCCTAAATGACAGTGCATATTTTACGAACGAATAAAGGAATGAAAGAACGAACGAAAAAAGAGAAAGAAAGAATAACGAAAACAACGAAACAAAATTTTCAAGTTTTCATCCTTACTTAAATCGAAACGCCCAAAAGAACGAGCGAAGAAAAGAAAGAATGAAGAGTGAAAAAGAATGAAAGAAATGAGTTTTCAAGTTTATTTTAAAAGGAACGAACGCATGTCCTGCTCTCTGAAAATTAGAAAAGCTGATCGTTGCCATAGTAACCGCTAGAGGAGATGATAAAGGCGTCCGAATGTCCTCTCTTCAGCAGCGGAAGGCCAAGAACTGCCTCGTTTAGAGTCGTTGCTATGAAAATGTCATCACTGTTGGCATGCTGTCCATGCAATTTCATACGCAGGTTACCATAGGTACCCGAATCTGGCAACGGAAAACATTGACTGCTAATAGCAATTCAAAATAATAGCCTCTCATAAAAACCACACTCTCAACATAAGTCGGACTTAGCAAGGAAGCACAACATGCAAGCAAGCGTTTGAATTAGTAAGTAAGTGAGCCATGCTACTGCATGTTTCAGCGACTCTGCCATTTTGGCCAACTGTTAGTCCCAACGCGGACCATGCTTGTATGTTCGGATTATTCATGTTACCAAGTCGGCGCTTCGGATTTATCTTTCTATTGCGCACAGGACCCTACAATATTGTGCGTTTTTCAAAGTTATTCAGTCGCTTGTTATAGGCCTCGCCGAAATTGGACCTGTTCACTTTTTATCTGAGAAGGCCTACATGACAGATTATGGTTAAAAAATATTTCGAGCTCACCCTTGCAATGCATTTGCGACCACATTTCGTAGGCTTTTCCCAGCCAAGTCACCTATCAGCGCTGACGTCAGACAATGCACACGAAAGCCGACCAATAAGAATTGTATATTTAAAATTCGGAAGCGTATAGTTAATACGCAAACGAACGCCAAACAAGTCAATAACCCGATGACGTCATAGAAATTTCCAATACAAGCGCGTGCTTACTTAACGTGGAAAAAATAATTTCACAATGACTTCTCACCTGGCCTACATCCGGTCACCAAGGTAACGATAAAGTCGTTTGCGCTACTCAAGCGCCGACCGTATCGACATTTGGCGTACAAAGGTATCTAAACCATTGCAAATATATTATGTACATATAATTATACATATGCATAACACGTGTACAATGTACATGCACATGACTATATACATTTATGTGGTTGCCGAAGTAATGTTATAACTTAACACCAGGAAAGGCAACCCATAAAGATGCAGAAACAACCCTCGGGGAAATATACAGAATTTAATGTATGTATGCGTAGCTATCTTGTCCATAGGACTACAGCGCCTTTTCTGGACCCAACAAAGGCGCTATACAAATATCCAGATACATATACTCGCTGTAGGACACGGAAGCCGATTGGTTTGTGCGCTAAACTTGTTACGTGAAGTGTGCGGGTTCTAGCCTCCTGAGGCAGTTTCTGCGTAGGGACCTTGGGCAATTCCTGCACGCACAATTGCTCAGCGCCATCGATTGAATCTTATTTAGCTACGACCCAGCGCAGAAGTTTTGCTGTGGTTGGTCCTGCTTTTTGGAATGGGCTTCCTAATGACTTACGCCAGGAATTTCTTAGTCTCTCCCCCTCTTTTCCGCAAACGCTTGAAGACCTTCTTTTTTTCACAGTGCTTCTGAGTTGTCGGGCCGGGAGCGCCTCTGAGGAGACTATCTTGAAGTGGTGCTTTATAAATGTTCGATTACATTACATTAGATTAGTAGACAGTGGGGCTTAATAAACACAGAAATAATAATAGCACGTACTTCCCACTGTTGTTCGAGTTTTAGATAAGTAAATAAGTAAGCACTGCATTTGTTAGCATGCCATATGTCCATCGACTGAGCGATTGTTGTTGCTTCCGATGATTGCTATTGGTAACGACTCAGTCTTCATGGAGACATACCTAACTGTCCCTTCTAACTCTGCTCAAGTTATATTTTCTTCTTATGTTGAGACGCAACGGTTTACTTCCCTTGAACAGCAGCGTTCAACGTGCTTTTTAAGAGGTCCTTAAAATGCGCTGTACAAGAACCCAGGTATGCAAATACATAAAAAGTAAAGGATCCCATATCCCACAAGTGAGAAGTAGGAGAGGCGCTTATCTCCTTTTCTTGGCCCATGAGCCGGTAATGGACGAATCCCAAGGTCCTGGACATGGGGGCATTGCATCGCAAGACTTGACCTTAAAGGTCACTATATACCAAAACATCCTGATACGCAAATACATACATGTCGATAATGTTGTTAGCTGGTTGTTATTTCTCCGAATGACAAGTAAATGTAGATGTACACGATTTTATATAGCGACCGTCTGGCCTCGACCCTGCTCATTTTCAATGATTTTATCGGGTTAGATCCTTTACCACCGCTGCCCGTTTGTAGTAGTAGTAGTAGCCTAGTAGTGGTAGTAGTGGTAGTAGTAGTAGTTCTAATGTTTAACGACATCTTATGGCATCAAAGGCCGTTGACTTCGCCCTCCTTCTTCATTCAGTCTTGGGACTGGCACTACCCGACTAAAGGCAGTGACGGAGTTCTGCCCGTTTGAATGGACACTTCGCCATTTAAGGTTCCCGTGCACGGACCGTGCTAGCCCGAGAATATAGCCACAATCGGTTTGCAAGTCACTATGTGACCGGTACCCTATATACGTGCAATAGTTCTGTATATGAGCAGGCGTTAGCAAGCGACTACCTTTCCTGCGACCCATCTGTAGATGATTTGGAAGACGCAGATCATGACGTGGATGGCTAGGACGATGCAGACCGTTACCAGGACAACGTCGTTGCCCATCGTCAGTACGACGCGCCACGAATAGTGCTGACCATATGTCGAGTTCGGCTCTAAAGTACTTTTTCTTGTCCAAATAGGCACTAAAGCACTAGTGCTTGTCGAAATAGGCCCTGAAGTACTGGTACTTGTCGAAATAGGCCCTGAAGTACTGGTACTTGTCGAAATAGGCCCTGAAGTACTAGCACATAAGATGACATCACATTAAAGCTGATTAGTATTAGTTCTGTGTTATTATTTCTGTAGTTATGATACAGCGCCACAATCCAATGACAAAGCATCAATCGATGACATTGAACGACTGTGCGTTAAGAACTTGCTCAAGGTCCTTGATGCAGAACCGTTTCAGATGTATCAAGGCAAGCGCTGGTAAGACAGGGTATAGGATGGAAGGGTAAAAGGTAAGGTAAAATAAGGTGAGACAGAGTAAGGTAGGGCAGGGTAGAATAGGTTGAGGTAGGGTTGGCAGCAATTTTAAGTATGTCGAATTCAGGCATTCTGAATTCGTGTACTGCTAAGTGGAAAGATCGAGAAGATATGTAAGGAAAGGTAAAAGTTAGGTAAGGAAAGGTAAAAGTTACGCAAGTAAAGGTAAAAGTTAGGTAAGGAAAGGTAAAAGCTAGGTATAGAAGGGTAAAAGTTAGGTAAGGAAAGGTAAAAGTTACGCAAAGAAAGGTAAAAGGTAGGTAAAGAAAGGCAAAAGTTAGGTAAGGAAAGGTAAAAGCTGGGTAAAGAAAGGTAAAGAAGCTAAATTAAAAGTTAACTTGTTTTGGCTAACTAATTTAAGAAAAGGAATGTCGGATTTGAAAAATTATGTCCTCACATGAAGCTGTTGCGGTAGGCTGTGAGTGGGTTGAGAGAAATGGGAAGGCGGCCGATCAGTGTTTGATTTCTCGAATAGGTAGGTAATAGGGCCTACTTAGTTTTGAACAGAACGCCTGAGAAGCGGTAGACAGAGAGGTTTGAGACAGATGACGTTGGTTTAGCATCAGAAGGGCAGGAGGAACGGAGAATTTGCCCAATTCAGGTATTGTATGGTTAGAGAAAATTCGCTAGATTGTAAGGTATTGGCTTTTATCAGGTATGAGGCCTGTTAGACTTCAGGTAAATCACATCAAGCTTGGTCGAGGTCAGGTTACGTCGTGTCATCGTAATCGTAATCTCGAGATTTCTACAGCGCCCAACGAAAGCTAAGTCGTGGGAACCAGCTTATTCACAGGCGCTCAGTCAAAACAAAATCGATAGGCAAAAGGGTTCGGTTCCAGGTCAAGATCCAGGAGTCAGACAGTCGGACGGCTACGGTGGTTGGTGTTTGAAATTGACGCGAGAAGAGAGATAAGGGAAAGAGGAAGAATCAGGATAAGATTTTTGGAAAAGAAATGTTTTCAGTCTTGAGTGAAAGACAAGATAAACTTTAGATTATGGAAGGTAGGGCTAAGATACGATACGAAAAGGCTAATTTAAAGTCTTGCCATTTAGGCCTAAATTACCTTACCTCAGGTTGGGCAAAACTGTAGTCGCCATTTGCGATGTTTTAAAACTTATCGATAATCCAAGACATCGGAAACAGAGTAATCCAGCACTAAACGATGAATAATATCAAGAAATTTAACGTCTAATATTTTTCTTATTTAGCAAAGAACCGGGGAATGTGGTAAACACAGCGTTTGTGACGTCATTGTATTCGTCAGCGTAGACTACACGGTGTCCAATAAATACGAGCATCACTGTTTAGAAAAAGCAATTTTAATAAGTAAGTAAGTAGGCCTAATGCAGTTGCAAACATGCCATATGTCCATCAGCTGAGCAAGAAAAAATCGTAGGCCTAAGTTAAATTACGATGGTGGCCTGCTCTTAGCTTTTAAGTAGCGCTTTACAAATTCTCGAATCTAGGTTTTAACGGATTGTATTCGGGCTAAACTCCAAACAACGACTTAATGAATATTACGAGTAGGCTCCGTGTAGCTCGTGGAACATTGTCCAGTAAAAGCGAGTAGAGGGCATAGGTTTGTATAAAATGTAAAAAAGTAGCGGATAGGAAGTAATTATATCTAACGGGGTCGTTTAGGTCTATGTGAAAACTTAAATAACAGAGCTGGTCTATGATGACCATTTATAAAGCAAACTGATGAATATGGGACCCTCCGCAACCTATTATAATAGGCCTACATCCGCAGCTTACCAACAGCTTGGGTGCGTCAGTTAGACGTGTGTTGGAATAATATATCCAGATAATCATATAACAGGCACAAATGGGCATTTGTTAAAGACATTCAATACTATTCTGGCCGTATGGATCTCATTCATATATTGCTGAATTTTTACTACTTCTCAAGTCGGGATTACGGTATTGATATAACTATGTTGTATCAATTTTTTGCGCTGTCAGTGCTTATTTTTTATTTCTGTTTTTTCTACCTCTGTAGTGAATTAAACGTAATCCTATACATATAGTTAAATTACATGTTATAATAGAAGAACCAAAAGTATAAAGACATCATATGGCAGCATTGGCCGCTGACGTCGTTACAAATGTTCTAGATGAAAAACAGTTCTGTTTTTAAATAGTTTGGCTTAACTAACAATCAGTAAAGTCACAATTAAACAAACCATTAAACTTAACTGAAAAAGATAGTCGTTACTTATCATAGAAACATGTGGAGAATAACAATGCACTTGAGTATAGCGATTGTATTATGCATCATTACATGTTATTCTTGATATAGGCCTTTTAGGTGCAAGTGCGCACCCTATGTAAGTACTCGCTGAACTATTGACACCGTTATATGTTGTAGACTCCGAGCATACTCCGTTCAAATCTTCAACAGGCCCCCACAGTAAACAGCGTTGCCGAAATTGTCATTGACGCCTCCACCGCCGCTAAGCAGAATATGGGTGAGCGCTGAAGGTGTTGACAACGAAAAGTGCGATTTTTATAAAAGAAAATTTCCATTATTTACCAAATGTCTTGGCGGCGAAAGAAACGTTAGTGAATACATCAAAAAACGTTCGATGGCTGGAATATTTTACGTCTTGGAGCGAAGTTACGCTTACGATACAGTTAGATTTGTGTAACGGCTACGCGTAGCGTCGTAAAAATGGCAGCGTCAACGACGCTAACATGTCGAGTACAATACCTCGACGACATGGATCCTTTCACAACGAACTTTCCAGAACCGGCACGAGGGCCGAATTACATTTTTCTGACGAATGTACCGCTGCTTAACCAGATCGCGGGCGTTAAACGGACTCTGAAGGCGCCACATAAAGTAAGTTACGATTCTGGGTTGTTCGTTTATGTATGGCAGGTAGTGCAATTTCGCATCCCTTCGAAAAATCGGTGTAGGAGAAATTATTAAGTGTTTGCTTCACTTTGTGAAACTTCGTGGTGAAGGTTGTTAGGAAGGTCACTATTTAGAAGAAATAAAACAAAGACAAGGAGCAGTTTTGAGTCACTGTTGTTGTGTGTATGTGATGCTAAATTCAACATGTGATATTAAGCGTAGTACATGGCTCCACAGGATAACAGAAGTTCACACGATGTGCTGGGATGTGACACAGAATGCAGCTGTAGGTTAAAGGCCATGTTATTTCCATACAGCTGTCCTACCATTAAGCCTTTGTTTGAAATGTAAATGATAACATTTTAATAAATATTATGTATTGATTCCTGTGATACAAACTTTGATTTGGTTTGAACTGGAACTTAAAGTACTTGACGTACAATGCAAACGGACATTATATAGCACTGCACTTCAGCAAGTAAAACTGATACTTCAGAAGTGGCTGCACAAGCCGCCATCAAGTAAAACATATTTGCAGCCATTGACAGGTAGGGTAAGGCAAGGTAATACCTATTTGAGGTACCTGTGCGTAAGGTGCATGCATCTTTCAACAGTAATCCAGTGAGGATTGAAACTGCAGATATAGCAGATGACAACAGCAACCCAACAAACAACCATTTCGTTACTGGTTATGCGATTCGGCCACAAACTTGATGCACAGGGGTGGCTTTTCTGAGGTACTTCAAAGGTGCTGTATTAAACGTGTTGTCTTGTACATAGATACATACCCTGGATAAATACCATTTACACTGGAACCTCGTTATTAGGCTACTTTTGGCAGCCTTGTCAAGTACTGAGTATAACAAGGTTACTTGATAATAAGGTGCCTTCTAAAAGGCAGTTAATATTTGGGATGGGTATTTTATGCCTTTCAGTGTTGTATGTTGTAAATCATGTGTCCTGGGAGGCCCTCCTAGCAGCTTTTAAGAAATGCTTAACAGAAGCACCTATAATGGTTTTCAAAGGCTTTCAGTGATGCATGATGTTGTTGCTAGGTCTGCATCAGAAAGAGATAAGCATCTGAAAGGCAGGCTGCAGTCAGCCGCAGATTCTAGCTGCTAGTTGAAACATTAATAATATTAGCATTGAGTAAAAAACACACTATTGAATAATAGATATCAAAGTCCAGAAGGTACTTCAAAATCAGCATGTTGCATTTTTTACATTCTTGTCTGAAGTGTTGTTCATATGCACCTAAACAAAAGCTGGAGTTTCTGACCTATTTACGTCAGGCTTTAAGGACTAGGGCCTGTATCGTTTGTGCACATTGAAACGTTCCCCACCGACAGAGTTCTGCGTTGCAAAACTTGCAGACCTGATAAAATTCTATCACTCATTTTCAGTTTCATATCAAGGAACTCCTTTGCCAGTGTTAACATTTAAAACATGAAACACGCCTACATTACCCTGTCAGTAATGGATTGGAATTCTTTGATTTGGCTTTGGATTATTATTATTATTAATTAGAAACTTCTATGGTGCCAGTTTCTAATGCACTAGGCGTCAACTGATGCACCAAATTTAAGCCACAGTCAGGTCAGTATCCAGAAAGTCAATCCATTGAAACAGAGAGGAAGTGGGAATAAACAAACTGAAAAGGTGTAGACTAACCTACCAGTGTTGGCTTCTAGTTGTCTGAGCACTGTTGCTTATGCTGGAACTGTTTATTCTTAACCACTTTAACATGATCAGTTGGGCTAGGGGTGGCTTTTCTGAGGTGCTTTAAAGGTGCTTGATTAAACATGTTGGCATGTACATAGATACATACCCTAGATAAATGCCATTTACATTGGAACCTGGTTATTAGGCTACCTTTGGCAGTCTTGTCAAGTACTGAGTATAAGAAGGTTACATGATAATAAGGTGTCTTCTAAAGGCAATTAATATTTGGGATGGGTGTCTTCAGTGTTGTATGTTGTAAATCATGTGTCCTGGGAGGCCCTCCTAGCAGCATTTAAGAAATGCTTAACAGAAGCAGCTCTAATTGTTTCCAAAAGGCTTACAATGATGCATGATGTTGTTGCTAGGATTTTAACGTTTTAACCAGACCCATATAGCAGTTTGCTTAATACTGTGGCTTCGTATGAATGAGTCTTGATCGTAACACTGCATTATTTTATTTTAGTGAATTATTTTATTGATACATTCGTGCTGTGCAAATCCTCCCAATATTTCAGCTCATTTCTGGCTGCATTAATTAAAATAATGTTGTTGAAAACACCCAGAACATCACCTCAAAAAAACTTCATAGCGGTTCGCCCAAACTGACAACACGGTTTAAGATTAGTGATATTGCACTGAGTTCTGACAACTTTTGTTGTGCCTTGCTGTTATGATATTATGTGGGGCAGCAGTAGACAGCTGCATTCAGAGCAGAGCCGCAGTCTGTCGTCAGGATGTGGTAGAGAGGTATGGTTGAGTGGGACCTGCTCTCTTAGTGTGAGTTAGAAGCAGTGATTCACACCTGATACACAGACACACCAGCAGTAACAGCAAACAACATGACAACCAGTTAAAAAGCAAAGCTACAAAAACACAGGCCTGATTCCAAAGACTATCTGGAAAATTTACAGAACCTGTGTACTCAATATCCTGAGGGTACCGGTACTTATCAAATCACAAAGGTTGTTTTGAAGGTTGATATTTTCCAAACCACTTGGCTAGCTTCAAAACTTTGGCTTGTTTATATCTGCAGAAGCAGTTCTAGAGTTGAGTGTTTGGGTTGTTTTCAGATGGTGCCCCTAGAATTATAAGGCTGGTCCAGAATGGTGGCCTAGTTCAGGAAGCTTAGAAAAGGACAGACTGGGCTTTTGCCATGGACTCAGTGATGGTTATTTTGATCATCTGTATAGAAGTAGGCTGCAAAGCATGCATTCTTGTGGAAAGTGATTGAGTGGAGGCATCCCATATTGCAACAGCACTCCACCATACTGTCACCATTTGATGTGTTATGGAATATTGTGGGCTACTGTTGTGTGCTGTGACGTGTGGTGACTGAAATTAGAATTCTCTTCATGTGTGAATTTCTAGCCATCAGTCTAGCTCGGTTTTATTACGTGCTGTGGAGTGAAGATTTTCATACAGGTTGGACTTTCGCCACTGCATCCAGGGTTTGATGCCCATTGTCACAATTTCTTTTAAATTCTTTGAATGACAACGGTCTTTCAGAGCGGTAACTCACCAGAAAATTACTGATGGTAACGGTGACATTGCCCCTGGTAACTCACCAGTAAATTACCAGTAACTGATGGTAACAGACATTGCGAATCATACTAGTAATTTTTTAACCCTAGTTTTTACACATCAATTTCTGTCTCTAGGGTTCAGTTCCTATCATGTCTCATGAATTCAACATTCATTATTCATTAGTGAAATAGGGCACAGTAGGTGATTGGTTAGAGCACTCGGCTTTTAGGCACAGAATACGAGTTTGAACTTCCTGCCCGCCAGGCAGGTATTGTTGCACAGGGACCTTGGAAAGTCCTTCACACACAATTGCTCAGCTCCGTTGATGTTCTGTCTTATGGTGTGTGTGCACTTCTGAAGTTTGGATGAAGGGCAGTATCAAATACAGTTGTATTGGTAGTTATATTGTTAAGGCAAGCAACCTGCATAGAAAAATCATCCTGTTGCTGGATTGCTTTTGCATGATAAATTATTATAACTTTACTGTGATATACATGGTATCAATCGATGGTGTTCCAGTGCCTCTTCCACTGGACTGAGACAGGGCCTTAGCAGGATAAGCAAAGCATGCTCAAATGTGTAGGTCATAAGTCAAGATCTGAAAGATCTGCAACAAAGAGTGTCTGCAGTTTTCATGTTCATGTTTGAGCACTTCTTAGTAAAGATCTTGAAGAAGAACTATATCAGTTTTTTGCTTTACTATACAGCCAGGTTTCAGCACGGCTGAGAGGTCCAAAAGACACTATAAATGTCAACATACTTGAGTACGTACATGCTGGTACGTACATACATGCATGCATGCATACATACACGTCTGGGTGTGCATGCGTGCATACATAGACTGTTTGGAATAGTATGGACGAGTTTACCAGTACTCCTGGTTTACCCATAATTCCACATGACGTGAAACCCCCAAAGCTCTCAACTTAACACATGTTGGTTAATGTGCAGTACAACAACTGGAATGTAACACCAAATATAGGCTCACTACTTACTGATTTACTACCGGATGTATTGCAAATTAAGTCACTGGAGCATGCTGTGTAAGGTATTTCCTTTCCTTTTCTTTTTGATCACCATTTTGGTAAGACGTATTGTACTTAGTCACACTATAATGATGAGTCTATTCTTGAAGTGGCACTGTATAAATGCCAAATTACAATTACAATTATATATGTTTAGGTATTTTGATGTATGTCATGTTTAGAGGTCATAATGACGGGAGTCATGTGTCAGTGTTCATCTGCCACTGAAGAGAAATGAACTGCTATAGATCAGTTACATAGCACTTGGTGAAATGCAAGCCAAAATTGCTGAAGATTTGGGTTTTGCTGATTCAACTCTACAAGATTGAGTAAAAAAATGAAACAAATCTGCAGAGTGTGGATTGGAAGTTGGCTTGAAGAGAAAGTGTGTGCATTATTTGGGAAATCCAGATATGGAGAGGGCTTAACACGCATGGGCTACCCAAGAGAGAGGTAAGGTTACACCGCTATGTGGCCCCATTCTTCAGGCTTCTAAATTTGGAACTTTGATCCATGATGAAACTTTTAATGTGAGCAAAGGTTACTTTAGTCCTGCTTTAAAAAGGCACCATGATATGTCGCAAGAGACTATAATCTGGAGAAGCTGATCAGCCAATAAGGTTGCAGCTAACACATTTCCTGTCAAACTAACAGACCTAATAGAAAGAGAAAACTGTGATGAAGAACTGTTATATATCTTTAGCGCTTTTGCTGTGCATTAAGTTTCATTAACTAGCGCTTTATAAATCTTCTTATAATAATAATAATAATAATAATATACAATCGTGATGAAACCTTCTTATTTGCAAAGATTTTGCGGGAGAAACCATTATAATTTGACTATAAAAACACGTAAAATACCAGGCTTTAAAAAATTAAAAGTTGGGGGGACTCTTCTTTTTTGCACTTACAAGATGGGCAATCATAAGCTTGCATTGCTTCTTGTTGGTCGCTTCAGCAACCTTTATTGTTTTAAACGTCTGAAGAAGAGAAACTGCCCGCCATATATATTAGCAGTAAATATGCTTGGATAACCAGGAACATTTTTGAAGGCTGGTTTCCCGCATCTTTTGTTCTGGCCGTTCGTAAGCATCTTCACAACAAAACACTGGAACCTAAGGAAAGCTCTTCTGAGAGCAAATCCTGGCCATCTGCTCTCATAAGCAATGGCTAAGAAAGTGAAGTTAAAAATTAGTTGGTATATGGCCCTGTAGTTTATAGGTGGGCAGTGTATTTGGGTTGGTTTTCCAGGTATTATTAGAGTTTGTAAAATTAGTTCATGTGGTATTCAGGATTGGCACATAAGTTTCATATATGTATTTATTAATTGTATTGTATTAGTATTGGAAATGGAATAGGTGTGGTGTGTATATGTAGGAAATACTTAATACTCATCTAGCTAGCTCTTGTAGCTACGTAGTTTACGGGAGTGCTCTTCATCTTCTCTTTTTAGTTGCCCAGGATTATCGGTGAGCGAACTGACCCCCTTAGGTCCACCCTTGGATGATGATGGTGGTGATGACGACGACGATGATGATGATGAACTAACCCAAATAGAATCTTATATAACAACTGAATGACACAGCCTGATGTATGGCTGCTACTCCCTGTCTGTGGCCAAGTGATAGCACTTTTGATGGATGATCTGTAGGCGACTGATAATATTCAGGCCTTTGATCTGGTGGACTGTTGTGGAGACTTGAAACCTGATACTGTTTATGCAGAAGAGGTTGATAGTCAATTGCGTAATCATTTATGAAGTCAGAAATGACTTAGTGTTGACTCGTCAGCATGGTTCTGCCCACTGTGTCACACGTTATGCAGATCAGCTCATGAATAATTCATTTTACTCGTCATGAATATTAATAAGTTTACTCCAAGTATTAATAGGTTTATTATTAAGGGAGAATTAGGATTTTGTTTGAGTCTTTGTTACATGTCAGTGGCTTCTTCAACAGTAATGTTGTGTTGAAAGATTGCCTCAGAACTGATATACCTGTAGTAGAAAGGGGTTATGGTTGAGGCCCGCAGAGGCGGAGAGAGACAGCTAACCACGTTGGTCATGACAGTAAGCGGAAGGTTTACTTCATATTTGCCTTCTGTGTTTGCATGTACAGCATGACACAATGCCTTCATCCATTTATTCAATCGAATAGGTTCTGAGTATTTGACAGCCTACATGGGTTGGTGGTGAGTTGGCCTAGGTGTCTTTTGGCTGAGCTCTGAGTTCGTGACTAGTTTTAATACCTATCAGTTTTTGCTTCAGGTGTGGTGTTTCTGAAATATGCCAGGACGTGTGTTGAGCAGTTGCCTGTGTGTTGTGTTGAAGATCAGAAATGAAGGCTTGCTCTGATTGTGGAATTCTTGAAATTGCCATAGTTATTTACCAAAAACAAAGGCAAGGTGATGATGGAGGGGGATATTGAGTTATTGACAATTATTTTATGGAACATTGAACAAAATCAGTTGTTTGTGGAACATACATGTGGATAGCTAACTCTTAATTCACATATAAATTGCAGAAATGAGCATATTATAGTTCGTGGAACATACATGTGGATAGCTAACTCTTAATTCACATATAAATTGCAGAAATGAGCATATTATAGTTCGTGGAACATACATGTGGATAGCTAACTCTTAATTCGCATATAAATTGCAGAAATGAGCATATTGTAATTCGTGGAACATACATGTGGATAGCTAACTCTTAATTTGCATATAAATTGCAGAAATGCGCATATTATAGTTCGTGGAACATACATGTAGATAGCTAACTCTTAATTCGCATATAAATTGCAGAAATGCGCATATTGTAGTTCGTGGAACATACATGTGGATCGCTAACTCTTAATTCGCATATAAATTGCAGACTTGTGCATATGATTTGACGGTTCAGCATTTTTGAGAGCTTCCTAAGGTAGACTGGAGAATGCCCAGACATGCAGTTACATAAAGTTGTTCAAAAACATACTTGTGATTGAGTTTTTGTAAGATACTTGCAAACGGAGTTGTTGAAACATACTTACACAGAGTTGTTGAAGTTGTCACAAAGACAACAACTTCCACATTCAACGCTTTGTCATCTTAACTGGACTCTTATTGCTGATGATAAGTGTGAGTCATATTTGGAGTGCACTCTGATCTGTATTTTGGAACTGAGAACTAGGGGATCAGAGACAATTCATTGACTTACATGCAAATACCTCAGTAAACCAATGAGTGCTCGGAATTATTGAAACAGATTGAGTACTGCAACCTTAGTAGCAGTTTTCATGTGGCAGCTATAAATTATAAGTTGGTAAATACATCAAAATATAATAATGCTTGACTTAAGGAAGAATTTCCAAGAAGCATGTAAACTCTCATGCACTGGCACATTGGAAAAGGCACAGTTTATTTGTGTGGGTAGATAGGTGGCCATCTATGGATGGAGAGTTTTACTACATATTTGCCTTGCCTTGGACAGATGACATCCCAACTGCAGTGGTAAATACTGTCCTGGGCTAAATACTGTCCTGGGCTAAATACTGTCCTGGGCTAAATACTGTCCTGGGCTAAATACTGTCCTGGGCTAAATACTGTCCTGGGCTAAATACTGTCCTGGGCTAAATACTGTCCTGGGCTAAATACTGTCCTGGGCTAAATACTGTCCTGGGCTAAATACTGTCCTGGGCTAAATACTGTCCTGGGCTAAATACTGTCCTGGGCTAAATACTGTCCTGGGCTAAATACTGTCCTGGGCTAAATACTGTCCTGGGCTAAATACTGTCCTGGGCTCAGGCCATTGTGTCTTAGGACTTGCCATTTACCTTCAGTTCACAGTAAAGTTGGTCCATGTCATTAATCCATTGAACTTACCCAGTCAGAATCTCAGAGGTCAGAGATACTGGAAGGCAGGCTATGATTTCTGTGCTTTTTGCATCTGGATCTGATTGACTTTAGATAAGCAGCTGAACAGACATATGACAATTGAGCTTCAAATTCTAAACCAGCCGAAACAACACAAGATCCCAGTACAACTAGCATGGTCCATATGCGGGGACCTTAAGTGGAGTGGTGCCGTTCAAATGATGTTCATTGAAAGTTTGTTGAAAACTGAGCAGGTTTGGGGTATCTGAACAAGAATTAAGCTATCCACTTTGTGTCCACTTGTTTGTTACCTCTGTTTTAAGTGAGTCACAGTAGTCTAGTCTCTTTGACTGAGACAAGTGAGTTCGATTGTATGACTTTGCTATGAGGGAAGGCTTGAACTTATACTGTCTACACTAAAGGGTGAGCACTCGACCAATGAGACACAGTCATGCCCAACTGCCACGCCATGTGTCAACTAACTCTTGTTGTTTATTTACATGTTTAATTACATAATTATGTTTAAAATTGCTTTATGGTTGGGAGTCCATGGCTGCCAGTCTTAAAAGTAATGTCTAGTAACAGAATGTATTTTGGCTTGAATAATTGTCTGCATAAACTTAAGCACGACCAGTGTGACCTATAATGCCAAACATTTAGTGTCGCCTTTGGTGGTAGTCTGACAAAACTGTACTGATGTAGTTGTCAAGGAGCGCCAGCTTCATCTGCCAGTTAGCTTCTGCGTCTTAGTTTAAAATGCTGACTAATGTAATTTGACAATTGAATTTTGGAGACCTTAGTTTTAGAAGGACGGCACATTTGATGTACCTAAAATAATGGCCGAGGTAGTAAATGACTGCTGCTTTATTCGAGCACAGTATGCGATGTCAGACAGTTTGAAATGCATCCCTCGATGCAGTTACTTGTTTTAGATGAGGAAATTATCTGAAGGTGATTGATTATGTGAATTTTTAGCAGGAAATGTTTGGTTAAAATATAAAAATATCACGTGATGTTCCTTTATAATTACCAAAAATATTGATTTAATGCATCTGGCTGCAGCATAATAAGCCTCCATAACAAGTAAAACTCCCGACCCCCCCACGAAGAATGCACATAAGGCGCTAATTTCCAATTCTTAGGACCTTGAGCGGCAACTGACGAATCGCAGGGTCCTTGACCCCAGGATTTATTACATCGTCAACAAAGTTGACCATGTAATAAATGCATGAAATGTGTCGCCGAAATATCATTAAGTTAGCGGCCATTTGCCGTGATCCTTTTAGGTATCGGGCTTCATGTCTGTGGATGAGAGGGGGTAAGTAAGTAAGTAAGTAAGTATATTCTTTATTAACCAATAGCTAATCGCACATCAGGTTAAAAGATTTTGCATTTCTCTTCCGCTCCAGAATCGTGGAAAATGCGTAAAAGCTTTTAATTTAATTTCAATTCTGGAGTGAACAGCATGCCATCTAGGGGTCAACGATGACTGTTGCCGTCCTTCTAGTGTTAAATATTTGTGGGTAAAGTGAATTTGACAAAAATTCACTGTCCAGCCATGTGACATACGGGGGAGCTTTTCATGTTGGAGGGGGTTGTACCTCACATAAATCCCATGGAATTCTGTACATATGTATGTATGTATGTATGTATGTATGCATTTGTGTATGTATATGCATTTACTCATGTATGTATATATGTATGCATGTGCGTATGTGCATATGATTGTATATATGTATGTATGTATGCTTGCATGTGTGTATGTATGTATGTGTGTATGTATGCATGTGTGTGTATATTTGTATGCTCGTGCGTGTTTATATAGTAGAGTGACCAGACGTCCCGGTTTTCCCGGGACAGTCCCGGTTTTCTGCTAGCTGTCCCGGCTGCCGGGAAAGGTAGGCCAAACCCTAAAAATGTCCCGGTTTTTTTTAAAACTGACCTGACTTTCCGATCTTATATATAATGCTCCAGTTGAGCGAGTTTTCTCACTGATGAACTCTTATTGGTCAGATAAAAAAAGTCGACTATCAGAAGAAACTCTTGAAGCTGTTATGATAGTGAAGGTGAATATGGAAGAAACATGTGTTGAATTTTATGTGTATATATTTATGCTCGTGCATGTTTATATACAGGTATACTTGTGGATGTATGCATGGTTGTATGTATGTATGTATGCATGTATTTGTGTATGTATGTATGCATGCATTTGTGTATGTATGTATGCATGTACATATGTATGTGCGTATGCCTGTGTGTATGTGTGTATGTGTGTGTATGTATGCATGTGTGTGTATGTATGTTTGTGTGTGTATGTGTGTGTGTGTGTATGTGTGCAGGTGTGTATGTATGAAAGAATGAATATTCTTTATATGACGCCTTGAAGTGCCTCTCAGAAGCGTTGCATGCATGACTATCTGCAACTATCAAGATAGCGATGGTGGGTGTAAACATACCTAACTGCACCGGCTGCCGCCAGGTGTGTGTTTCGGTGATACTTGTATAGTTTTGGGTCGTGGTGCTTGAACTTCTAGACTACGCCTTTGTATTGTTGTTATGAACCCAAACCCCTGCATAGCTTACGATGTGACCTGGTTGTGGAATGGGGAAAAGCAGGTGGTGCCTGGGTAGTTTTCTTATCAAAGGGAACTTGGGTTTCCTGTCATCCGGAGGAGGAGGAGGAAGCACTGGTGGCTTTGTTTTTCTGACCATTGTCTCAGTCATCATCATTGTCGTCGTCGTCATTATCATCATCACCATCGTTGTTGCCACCATCATTGCTGTCATCATCATCATCCCTGTCATATATATCATCATCACCACTACCACCAGTTTCTGATGCCAGACTTTTAGTGACCATTGAGTGATCTCCAGGTCTTGTCTTGTCTGTCTTGAGACGAGCAGGAGTAGGGATTGTGACGGATTTTGTTGTCTGCATTGAGGCCAAGGCTACAATCGGGGTTTGCACATGGATATTGAACTATAGGTCCCACAGTTCATGGGAGCATGAAGTCTTGGAGTAATCGTAATCATAATCCTGAGATTTCTCCAGCGCCCAATGAAAGCTATGTCACGGGGACCAGCTTATTCACAGACGCTCAGTCAAGACAAAATCGATAGGCCAAAAAGGGTTTGGTTGCAGGTCAAGATCCAAGAGTCAGGCAGAGAGACAGCATGAAAGATATGGTTGATGATGTTTGGGGACTGGAGTGGAAAGAAGGATAAGAGGAAGAAGGGGAATGGCTTAAAAACCATTCTATTCGATCATGGTTTGATCATGATTTCGTGTTTCAGGTCAGGATTGTGTCATAGGAGTTTCTCTCAAGTGGCAATATATAAATTCGTGGTGGAATAGAATAGTAGAAGGATGAGGAGGAGAACAAGAACAGGAAGAGGCCAAGTCAAATGAAGAGGATAATGGGCATGAAGACAGAAGAAGCAGAAGTGGATAAAGAGGCAGAGGAAGAAGAGGAAGATTGTGGAACTTATGGACAGATGTGTTGTCTGATAATAATGAATTATATCCAGATAGGGTCAGAAGACCCTGAGGGGCAACTCCGGCTGTAGAGATAACAGAATCCGAAGATGAAATAAGAGGAGGAGGAAGAAGAAGAGGAGGAGGAAACGGAGATGGGGAAGAGGAGAAGGAGGAGGAGGAGGCCTTTAATTTGATATCCATGATGTATAGGCAGGCATGTATCTGGACTATTAGGCAGCATGTGTTAGAAGCCTGAGCAGGAATTGCTCCAGCCTAGATATGGGATGTGTTGGTGATAAAGATGAAGGGGAAAACCCTGGGAGAAGGGGAGGAGGACGGATACATATGTATGTATATATATTCAGCTTGCATGGAATGATATCTGCTGAAATTCTACCAGTTGACATTTAGATTATGGAAAAGGAGGAAGAGCAGGATGAGGATGAATAGGGAAAAATGAGTGGGTTTGAATAATGATTGGTCTGGGTGATATTTTCTGCCATACTGGGCAGTGCTTAAATTGTGCCTAAACATGGAAATAGGCAATATTTAAAAAATATCAATTCTTAAGCGCCTGAGATTATTCGCTGCACCAACCCATCGAAGGCAAATGGTTGGTGTCAGGAACTGATGATGGTGTTGTTGTTGTTGTTGATGATGATGATGATGATGATGATGATGATGATTGGGTGGAAATAAGAGTAAGATGGAGGGAGAGCTGGCCTTAAATATGACTATGGATGCTGGTCTTGGCCTTGACTGAGCCCTTGTTTAGTTAAGGTTGTGACTGTGTAGGGGTCTTGAGCATGCAGCTGCTTCCCACCATCAACAAGTACTTTGAACGTTATTACTTAATATTTAGTCCTTCCTGTGCAGGTCTACGGACGCTGGTCTTGGCCTTGACTGAGCCCTTGTTTAATTCAGATTGTCACTGTGTAGGGGAGTAGGGCCTTGAACTTCCAGCTGCTTAACACCATCGAAGATCTAAACATCAGGGCAGCACAGCTTCTCCAGGTCATCTGAGGTCAATGCCAGTCGTCTTTTCTCCAGACTTCTCAGAGTTATCTCAGATGGTCTCTGGCCAAGTTTCATGGTCTGCGGCTTCTTCTTCTCCCATCGTGGGTCTAATTCTTCGCTTGGTTGGCACTTCCGTCTTTGACTCTTTGAACCGCATCCTGCATCCACCCTAGTCTTTGTTTTCTGATGATATTGTCTGTATCCTTTGTTTTCTGATGATATTCTCTGTATCATTTGTTTTCTGATGATATTGTCTGTATCCTTTGTTTTCTGATGATATTCTCTGTATCCTTTGTTTTCTGATGATATTGTCTGTATCCTTTGTTTTCTGATGATATTCTCTGTATCCTTTGTTTTCTGATGATATTCTCTGTATCTTTTGTTTTCTGATGATATTCTCTGTATCCTTTGTTTTCTGATGATATTCTCTGTATCCTTTGTTTTCTGATGATATTCTCTGTATCTTTTGTTTTCTGATGATATTCTCTGTATCCTTTGTTTTCTGATGATATTCTCTGTATCCTTTGTTTTCTGATGATATTCTCTGTGTCTTTTGTTTTCTGATGATATTCTCTGTATCCTTTGTTTTCTGATGATATTCTCTGTGTCTTTTGTTTTCTGATGATATTCTCTGTATCCTTTGTTTTCTGATGATATTCTCTGTATCCTTTGTTTTCTGATGATATTCTCTGTATCCTTTGTTTTCTGATGATATTCTCTGTGTCTTTTGTTTTCTGATGATATTCTCTTTATCCTTTGTTTTCTGATGATATTCTCTGTATCCTTTGTTTTCTGATGATATTCTCTGTATCCTTTGTTTTCTGATGATATTCTCTGTATCCTTTTGTCCTGTTCTATCTCTTACAATGTTATTCATAATTTTGTCACACCAAGAAATGTAGAGTACCCTCAGCCATTTGTGTTGTGCTGCCTCCAGGCTCTACCTGTCGCCACCGTTATTGGCCCAGTCTCAGATTCAAATAAGCAGTGTGCTTAATACTGTGGCTTCATATAAATGACTCGTGGTCCTAAAACTACATCCATAGCTATATTGCTCTGTATAAATACTTAGAAAATAATGACATTAAGTACAGTATTATTACACAGCTTTTAGTACACAACTGTCATCAGAAATGAGTGCTCAGTAACTGGTCGGAATGTGCCTAATTAATTGAGGTATAACCATTTGGATGCCGTAGCTGTAGACTGGTAATTAGAATGGGGGTACTGCTCTCATTAGGAATTAGAATGAGTGTCCTGTTTTCGTTCCTGGTTCCCCTGCCTGTTGGCCAAATATTCAGGTGTGTCCCTGGTATCAGTAACAGTACTTATCTGTGGCTTATGACTAATCTGCCTCTTGGGGCCGGTCTGCCTTTTGCATCTGTCTGTCTGTCTGTCTGTCTGTCTGTCTGTCTGTCTGTCTGTCGTGTGTGTGTCTTTCTTTTTGTCAGTATGCCTGTTGTCTCTCTTGTTGTCTGTTTGCATAGTTGCTTGGGTATTATGATGTGTGATGAGCACTAATCTTCTTGCTTCCTTTGTCTCTGTTTGGTTCACTGTATTTAATTGGTTGATCCAATGCATGGCTAATTCAGAGGTATACAAGGGAAGGCAGAACTTGTCATTTACCTGAAGTCATTGTGTGCAGTTGAAAACAACACGAAATGCTTCACATGAAGTGTTGGTTGATATGAAAAGGATGCTTAGGCCGTTCTAACCTCAGTGGTTTTAATGTAAATTAGTTCCTTCATCACGAAACTTTTAACACAGAAATTGTGATTAATGCCAAAAAGACATGATGGTCCCACAGAAGAAACTGCGATACAAACCCTTCGATAACACAAAATGTTGATTTAGTTTCCACATCTCATCCAGTGTGAAATGGTTTTACACTTCACCATTGCTTTAACTCGGGATTTTGGGTTCCATATTAAGTGTTATGATGAGGGTTGTGTTAAATTAAATGGTATTTTCTGACTAATTGGATGCGCTGTTAATTGCTGTACTAAGCACTTTCGACAAAGGCAAATAAAGTTTGCACGAAACCAAAACATTTCTGTTGGTTTGGCTCAGGAATTTGAAGAATTCTTTCATGTGCCAAATATCAAAAGCATTTTCCATGTAGACTTTCATGCTGAACAATATTTAGTGCGCCATCAATTCGACTTGAACAAATTTCAAAATTTCATAATTTCAGAGTTGCACGAATTAACTTTTTGCATTACTGTTACCTTGTAAAAGTAATCCGTTACTGCTGCATGCTACTTTTTTTTAAAGTAACAGATTACAGCAGCAATTAGCAAAAATTGTAGATAGTTATATTAATACATTTCAAGTTACACCATAAGGCTCAACACTGTGTAGAGAATGGATTTGTTTCAACATTGCCAGCCAAAAGAAGCAGCAGAAGGAGATAGAAAAACGACCCATGACAGGCAACTGAAGACGTTATACATGAATTTCATTCAACCCAGGCTGGAAAATAATGTTGTTGGTATCACATAGCGTAGCACAGATGACTGAATTGAAAAAGCAGGAACCAGATAAAAAACGTGTGTCTGAACTCCACCACTAGCTGTTATGTTGTATTAGTTGTTCAGCCCAGCCCGTCAAAGGGTTTTCTTTACTAGGCCTGCCTTAGGTAGGTTTAATACTGTAGACTTGGAGATTGGTTTTTAAGGTAGGCTAGGGATATACAGGAGAACTATATAATTGAAGCTTTCTCAATGGATAAAGAACGGGATGAGCTTATGTACACCACAGGGCAGAAACACTGATGTTGTCTTTCTGGGAGGAGACCGTTGGCATATACTATGGAATGGAAAGAAAGCGGTTGCTTTATAGATGGACAAAGGAGTGACGGAACAAGACCTTGGGATTGGAACCAGGACCTGACAGGATTATTCTTATGGCACTGTTCCATTAATGTGGTTTGGTTATACAGTAGCGTGTAATCTTTCGAACTTGTTTTCACATGTTGACAAGTGTGTGATGGGAGTTGCAGAAAACACCAAAGTTGCAAATGAGAAGGCCTTGGCTTCATAGATTTTAGGATCTGGACTCTTATAAGTAAGAGTTTCCTCGAAAGGCAGGCCTCACAATGGGCTGCCTGTGTTGGGAAAGTGACAGGTCGGACAGCTACATGAGACAGTAAGGGGAAGGACTGTCCCATCTGCCCCGAGTAAGGGGAAGGACTGTCCCAGCTGCCCCAAGTAAGGGGAAGGACTGTCCCAGCTGCCCCGAGTAAGGGGAAGGACTGTCCCAGCTGCCCCGAGTAAGGGGAAGGACTGTCCCAGCTGCCCCGAGTAAGGGGAAGGACTGTCCCAGCTGCCCCGAGTAAGGGAAGGACTGTCCCAGCTGCCCCGAGTAAGGGGAAGGACTGTCCCAGCTGCCCCGAGTAAGGGGAAGGACTGTCCCAGCTGCCCCGAGTAAGGGGAAGGACTGTCCCAGCTGCCCCGAGTAAGGGGAAGGACTGTCCCAGCTGCCCAAGTAAGGGGAAGGACTGTCCCAGCTGCCCCGAGTAAGGGGAAGGACTGTCCCAGCTGCCCCGAGTAAGGGGAAGGACTGTCCCAGCTGCCCCGAGTAAGGGGAAGGACTGTCCCAGCTGCCCCGAGTAAGGGGAAGGACTGTCCCAGCTGCCCCGAGTAAGGGGAAGGACTGTCCCAGCTGCCCCGAGTAAGGGGAAGGACTGTCCCAGCTGCCCCGAGTAAGGGGAAGGACTGTCCCAGCTGCCCCGAGTAAGGGGAAGGACTGTCCCAGCTGCCCCAAGTAAGGGGAAGGACTGTCCCAGCTGCCCCAAGTAAGGGGAAGGACTGTCCCAGCTGCCCCGAGTAAGGGGAAGGACTGTCCCAGCTGCCCCGAGTAAGGGGAAGGACTGTCCCAGCTGCCCCGTACTGAAGTGCAAAGCAAATAGGTAGTCTTTGACACACCTGCCAGTGCTCAGGGTGGGCTGAAGTGACCTTAAACCAACTCCAATTGACCTTCGTCTTCTGCTGAACAGATTGCACACTTTACCCTTCTGTGTTACAACGTTTATGTCTTTTTAATGGTGATGCCGGAAATCTGATCACTTATATCTACCAAGCCATTTGCAGTTGGTTCTAAGCGCAACTATGGAAGCCTATAGGGGCTTGTTTTTAGTATTAACTGTTGATTCTGCCTACTGAGTGAAACTGTTTTATATCTGTTGGGAAATTCTATTGGAGAAGGATTTGAAGCCATATCCTTGTGTGTATTTTGTTGTGTGATTATGGTTACACGCGGGAGCACAAATGGTAATTATGTTACATCTTGTGGTAAGCACTAATGAAGACTATAATTTTTGTTTAATATGATGGGATTTGGTGCATAAAAAGTTTCTATAATTTCTTGGAAACTGCATTACGCTACAGTCATGTAGTGAATACTTTCTATCTAGACTGGACGAGATGATTTTGGATTAGATTAGATGACACTAAATAGATGACACTAAGAAAGCACCAAATATGCACAATGAAAATCACACAGTAGGCAGTCTCTCTATGCTGTTATCTCGTGATAACATGTTAAGGGCTAGTGCATATCTGGTTAGAACTACACAATATGTATTTTGTCCTGCCAGTGATAATTAATGGAGGCTAGATAAGAGCATGCACCACATGGCACCTATGAGCTTCCGTAGAGACGTGTTGGCCAAGTCAATTTTCCTCTGCCAATTAGTGGATAATTGTCTTCCTTTGACTAAAACAGTCAATATGTTTTATTTACAGTTTGAGAATGTCCAAGCATCCACAGCAGAACATTTCTACCAATTAAAAACACGTGCTTTGCTTCCAGTTGGATTTTGTTCAGCATAGTACCTACAAGTCTTTTTCATTTGGTTGGTTTTTGGATAGAAGTTGCCAAAAGGTTTGTTCTTGTTGCCTAGGTTTTGTTTCAGTGCGTTGTCAGGCTGGTTTTGTTTCAGTGCGTTGTCAGGCTGGTTTTGTTTCAGTGCGTTGTCAGGCTGGTTTTGTTTCAGTGCGTTGTCAGGCTGGTTTTGTTTCAGTGCGTTGTCAGGCTGGTTTCATTTTCTGTGTTGAAGTCTTGCTTTTGGGTTATGAACAAGCAAGCTATTGTTGTGTTATGCCTGTTGCTTACGTGTTTGCCTTAACGTAAACGTGTTACCTTACGTAGACTTTTTTCTTTCTGACAGCTGGAGGACTGTGCTCTACAGTTGTATAGGAGCAGTGGACCGCAGTCGGACTATGGCACCTACCTCGACCTTGATTCGACCTTGGATGAACAGGCAGAGGAACTGGAGGGATTCGTGGATAAGTAAGTCACTTCATTTACCATCCAATTGATCTAATCTGATTGAATCTTTACATCTTATCTAATGTGATTAATCTAATCTAATGACTTCTGTGGTGCCATTATCATTATACAAATGGCAGAGGAGCTAGCGGGGCTCACGGATTTGTAAGTGACTTGACTTACCATTCAGTTTAATCTAATCTAATCTAATGTTGCAGTGTAATCCATGATTTATTATCTGATCTATTCCAAATCTTCTTGTTCAGTCTGATCTAATGACTTCTATAGTGCCATTGTAATAATGCTGCTAATTGAGGCTTACTGACAAATCATAGTCACAGATCAGTCCTTGATTTTATTGCTTGGGTTACTTGTGATGTAAGATAATCAAACATTTATATAGCACCACTAATAGTGTGTTTGTCTGTATTACTCAGTGTACCTGTGAATGCTTTGCACGAGTACTTGTGTATTTTGTTTAGTGTATTTGTGAGTTTTTGCTTGGGTACATGTTTGTTTGGTTGTACATTAACAGCAAGAAGAATGTCATCATCCTGCGAACACAGCTGTCTGTCAGGGTTCACACGTGCATAGGTAAGTAGGGAGGAATCGAGTCCAGGTGTAGAAAGGTGTACAGATGTTCAGGTGTTATAATTGGTCTGGGAGTTGAACTGGAATATCGTTTTGGTCTTTGTTGAATCTAGTGCTGTCTTCGTGGTTAGTCCATGTCTTGTTATGTCTGTTGCCAGAGGTTGTTGTCGGAGGTTGTTGTCGTTGTCAGAGGTTGTTGTCGTTGTCAGAGGTTGTTGTCGTTGTCAGAGGTTGTTGTCGTTGTCAGGGTTGTTGTCATTGTCAGAGGTTGTTGTCGTTGTCAGAGGTTGTTGTCGGAGGTCGCTGGTCTTCTTGCTTCAATGGGTATGGCCCATGATTGTATGTTGGACTCTTGTCTATGCCAGCGGGTCTGCCGTTTGAGTTTGGGTCGGTTGTGAGACTATTCAGTGTTTTCGTCCGTCTGGACTAGGCCTAATTATGGTTGATGGGTATATGGAGTTGCTTAGATTACTGTTAAAGTGCTGTAATTGTTTCGAGAGTGGACTATAATTGTTCTCAGTCCGACAGTTGAATTATGTTATTGGGTCGTTGTGTCTGATTGTGTGCTGCTCATATTGATTGGTGTTTACTGTCATTAATGACTGATTTGGTTCATAGGGGCTTTTCTGGTACGAAGGTTCATACAGAACCAGAGAGTTGTTTATTGTTTCTACAAAAGTGGGTGGGTTTGGTTGAAAGTTCAGAGAGATCAGAGAGCCAGTTATAAGTTGATTCTGTTAGGGTGGGATTTAGGAATTGCATTGACAACCTCTCCAAAGGGATTATTTAGTAGAATTTTGTTCAGTATTTGGCACCCGATGTTTCTGTATGTAGGTGCTCTGATGAATATGTGTGTGTGTGTGTGTGTGTTTGGCACATGTGTGAATAGTCTTAAGGGATGGTGGATTTCCAGGTATAGGGAGTGTGCGGCTGTGCGTTTTCTGATAGTCTGTGTGGCTAGTTGATGCTTTGTGTGTTTAGTTCTGTCAGACATTATCCCATTACAGTTTTGTATTTGTTGTTGGCATGGATTTTGCGATTGAGGTGGATTCTGTAGTTACAAGAGTACGACTTCGACTTCGAGGCGTCACACAGTCGTGGATGTGAAAACGTTTTTGGTTGATATTCTTAGTTGACTTTCTAATGAATTACTAATTCATGTTCAGAACCTGCAGTTTTGACTGGAACAGCTGGGGTGTATTACGGTTGAGGGTGTTGGACAGTTGCTGGAACATTCCATAAGGGAGTGTCTGTTAACGGCTTGAAAAGAATTTTAGTTTGAGACTAGTCTTTGTACAAACTATGAGTTATTTCGACTGCAGTTCTGAATAGAAGTTATGTGTAGAGTTCGTTGAATATAGGCTGAACATTGTATATAATTAATTGCCTGTTTTGAGAAGAAGAATGAGCTGTTTTAATCTGACATCAGTTGAAAGTTTTGTAACAATACATGCGTTTATACACAAGGAAATCTATATATGAACACATAACCCCTGTATTCAAGTCATTGGGCTTTCCACTGAGGAAAGCGTCCATTTTAAATTAGGGCTGATAGTGTATGAAGCACAACCAAAGTACATAAAATCAATCCTTATTCCCAAGACTTGTAACTATTCAATCGTAATCGTAATCCCAAGATTTCTACAGTGCCCAACGAAAGCCGCGCCGCGGGGACCAGCTTATTCACAGGCGCTCAGTCAAAACAAAATCTATAGGCAAAAGGGTTCGGTTCCGGGTCAAGATCCAAGAGTCAGGCAGAGAGACAGCGTGGCAGCTACGGTGGGTGATGTTTGGGGCTGGAGAGCAGAGGCAGATAAGAGGAAGAAGGGGTGTCAGGATAGGATCTGTGGAAGAGGAATGTTTTCAGTTTTGAGTGAAAGGCCAAAGCAGAAATTACAAGCGGTGGAGCATCGGTGAGTTTGTATGATGGGTCCGAAAACTGTCGAAGTTCTGGGGGGAGTTTATTCCAGAGTGGTGGGGCAGCTATGGCTATGGAGCGATTACCAAATTTTAAGGATGAGGTGACTGGAGGGCGGAGAAGTGTTAGGGTAGAAGAAGAGCGGGTTGAGCTAACTGTTCAACTAGGTCGTCTGATTGCCTTTTCTCTGGTTGTATGGAGAAGCAGAACGTTTCTTGGTGATCAAGCTTTTTCCGTTGCTAAACCTACATTTTTGAATTTTCTCCCCGCATCTGACCGGTCATTGTGTTCGGTCTCTCATGCCTAGTAGGTCCCTAACCCTGGTTTATCCACGGTAGTCTGTCCCTCTGTCTCTGTGGACTGACCCTTTGAGTATTGATCTGACTATGGCTTGGTTTTAGTGCATCATCGGTTGATGCCTTGTCCATTAGGCACTGGCTCTATAGAAGTTGCTATTATATATATATACACACATGTGTATATACATATGAATATATACATTGTGTCTAGGCATTGTTTTATTTTACACCTCTTGGAACGTCATCAGAATTCAGCTGTATTGCATTGTAATGCTATTGTACTGTGTAGTATTGTATAGTATTGAATACTACCAGTACTTACTTACTTTCTTGAATTTATGTAGCTCCAGTTTGGCTATGAGAACTTGACTCAGTCCTTGCACATTGACCAGCTCTGGAGAGGCTTGAACTTTCGCAGTCTGAGTGTCTGGCTGTCGATCACTCCCAGTGACTATTCTGGGTAGGCAGACAGGTTGTCAGTAAGCTTTTTGGCCACACCAATTAAGAGTTTTTGGAGTTTCTTATCAAGGACGCACCTTTTACCTGTTAACAGATTTGCAGGCCTTGGCTATTTGTCAGAGGTTTATCACTGGTCGATGATAGAATAGTCCATTGGGGCGCTTTTGTTAATTTAACTGATGTTGATCTGATAGTAATAGTCTTCTGCGTAATGTCTGTAACAGCAGACACCAGTGTGGCTAAATGCTGTTAGATGCTGTATAATGTATCTGGTAATGGATGAACCACAGTAATCTTTGAGTAGCTATTGTGCATATTTACTTATCGAGTCCAAGGCATCAATCAATGGTCGCTTCGGAGTGAAACCACAGTTGATTATTGCAGTTATTTTAGAAAGGTGCTGGACAGTCTGAAAGGTCAGAGAGTCTAGAAGGAGAACTAATCTCTACTCAAAAGTCGTCTGTTTGAGACAGGTTGTGACAGGCAAAGTGGCTGATTTATCAGTAGAATATGCGTGTAACGAAATGCCGTTAGATTCAGGCCACAGAAACAGTGCTTGATTGGCAGATATGCCGTGTAAATGTCACTGTTACTGACTCCGGTGCAAATATATTGTGTGCAGCCGATGTGTGCATTTGTCCATTTATTTTTGTGCGTTTGTGAGCCACGTGATGGAATGATGACCTTTTGCTACTGTGGCAGGCGGTTGCAGAGATCTCTTTGTGGTAGGGTTGCTGATCTGTTAACCGTGAGGCTAGACCAGCAAGGGTAGAGACTAGAGAGATGTTAATAAGATTTCAGTTCTATTAGTGCCTTCTACAAAGTAATACATTACTGGTAATTGTAAAATTTTGCTGGGAAGATTAGATGGTGAGGACTTGGATTGGGCGCCTGCCCTCGTTTGCTGAGGTTAAAAAATTGAATGTCGCTGACACTTTGTAACCATTGCTGCCTCTCTGGGTTATCATCATCAACAACAACACATACAACAAACAGCAACAACAACACAAACAACAACAACACAAACAACAACAACAACACAAACAACAACAACACAAACAACAACACAAACAACAACAACACAAACAACAACACAAACAACAACAACACCATCATCAACTTCTATGCTTGCATTTGGCAATGATGTTTGTGAATGAATGATCTCCATTTGATATTTTGGTCTTTTCTGAAGTCCAGTGCTGTTCGTGTCTTTAACCCAATTCATTTCTTGTTGTATATATTCTTCTGTCGTCTGACTTTTTTATCATTTCTCAGTTGCTTTTCTATTGTATTTATTGTCTAAGGTTCCTGTGATCCCTTTGGACTTATAAAAAAAGCTATGGAAAAATAAAATGCCTGGGTTGGTTAAATCTGGTTAAGGTTTGGCTGAGAGAAAGTCCCGTGAAAGGTGACAGCATTGAAGCGTTGGATGGCAAAAGATAGGCGCTGGAAAAGGAGACATGCTTCTCTTTGTCTCCAGGTAGTAGCGTTAGAGAGAGCTCAAGCTCTGTAATATAAGTAAGCTTAGCATTGTTAATTTGCTTCATAAATGTGGAAACTAAATGCTGAATATTAGTTTGATGTGTAGTTTCTCACCAGTTTTCTACACTTGTCTAGCGATGTACTTTTGTTGTGCTTAATAGAGAAACTGCTGAATTCGAATGGACGAGACCTTCGGAAAGCACTGTTCTCTTTGAAACAGATTTTTCAGGCATGAACATTCACTTATTTCTGCGTTCACTTTGATTCAGATTTGTAAGCCCTTTTTTGAGCTTTTTGCACGTGTCAGCCATAACACACTAGTTAAACAACTGGCATTTAGCAGTCCTTGATTGCTCATTTCACTATTAACTAAGATGCAGAAGATACATTTGTCTTTCAGTATGCTAAAATACACCCTTGTTGTTCATTATTTCTTTGTAAACAAATGATTTGATTTCAGCTGTATATTAATTGAGGCAGTCTGAGAAACATAAATTTGGTGATATCCCCTATAAACGGTAGCAAAAGCCAGTGAACATGAAAAGAAACATTAATTGTTAGTTATTTATGTAATTAATAAAGTGATTGTACATAAATGAAAGGCATTCATTGTTTAAGTAGAAAATGTTAGAAATCGGTTTTAATGTAAGTTAGATATTTTAAATACTTTCCACAGGAAACTGAATGAACAAGTGAATTAATTAATTAGTGTGAGTCTTCCATTCATTGTTTAGTTATTTATCTAAACAACTTGGGTAATAAACAGAATTTGAAAAAGTAATGATGAAATTATTTATTGAATAGACAAATTAATGAATCTGGTATGTGATTGTAGGATGACAAAGATTTGGTTCATGCATTTGTAACAAATGACGGCCTTGACTGTCTTATAAAAGTCGGCTTAGAAGACGGAGACAGCAGCCAACAGAACTACATACTACGAGGTCAGTGGGTTGGTCAGTAGGGTGGTCACTGGGTGTCCAGCAATTGCGTGGGAAAATTTTTATACAAAATCATAAGTCTCACCCTCCATAAAGTTTACTTGTGAGCACATAAGACTACCTGCAAAGTTTTTGCTTAATTAGAAAATATTTAGAGGTCCCTCAAGTTCTCAAAATTTCCAGAAATCTTAGTACTTCAGCACAAAATGTGTTTAATCTCATGAAGACATGCTAAATATTACGGGAAAGATACTGGTGCAAAGATTCTGAAAATATAAGCATTGCTAAACTAGACGATTAAGTATGAAGCAATGATTAACTGGAAAAACATAAAAGAATTAGATTTGTTCATTTTCTACACATTCTGTTGAATTGCTTCTTCGGTATTCACCAATGCTGATTATCGTAATCGTATACTCGAGATTTCTACAGCGCCCAGTGAAAGCTAAGTCAAGGGAACATGCTTACTCACACAAGCTGATAGTAAATGAAGATGGCAAAGAGTTTTTGAAGTTACTGTTTGCATGTCCATCCATGAAGCAGGTAGAAAAGAAAGTGCTTTTAGTGCACTTTTTGTTGCTGCGTTGGATTTTGGGGACTGGTTTTAATAGACCTGTTGTATAAATCATATTTTGAATTGTTTCTATTTTAGCCCTTGGTCAGGTGATGCTGTATGTAGACGGGATGAATGGTGTCATCTCGCACAATGGCACCATCCAGTGGCTCTACTCTCTCACAAAGTCTAAGGTGAGCCTTTGTTCTGGTAGTGACAGGCCCCCTTTGTTCTGGAACAGGCTGCTGTGCAACCATACAACCGTGAAATGTGAACTTCTTGTCTGCCTCTCTTTTGCCAGTGGTTGAAACTCCCATTTGTTTGATTGTGGTCTTGTGACATCATGTCAGGAGCACCTATGAGGTGTTGCATACAGAGGTGCTATGTAAGTGTTCACTTATTATTGCATTTATGATTGTTCAGGCTCTGGCCCATGCATTGCTGTACAGACTTTAGATATAATCATTTTTTACCAACAACTTGCCATGGTCATTACACAGAGTCGAACCCACAACCGGATGATCATAGACCAAACACGTTACCGATAGACCACCGTGCCGCTCACTAAATAAGGTCTGAATGGTAACTGGGAATTGAAATGCTGCGTTGGCTAGGTATGAAGGCATGAGTATATCAGACAGAAATTGGGTGTGGCATGTATATCTGACAAGATACGAGAAGCCAGACTGAGATGGTATGGTCATGTGATGAGGAGAGAGGAGGAAAATTGCATTAAAAGAATTATGACAGCGGAGGTTTACGGACGCCGCAGTCGGGGATGACAAAAGAAGAGATGGGGAGACATGATTCAGCAAGACCTAAAGCTTATCAGGCTGAAGAAGAAGATACGGAGATAGAAACAAATGGAAAAGAAGGATTTATGTGGCTGACCACTCCCTAGGAGGGTTTAATTCCAGCCAGAAGGAAGAAGAAGAAGTTGGCTAGGCCATTTTCTCAGTCTCAGCATCTGAGATTGTCGGTTCAGCTGCCTTTTATCTCTGGCTTTTGTGTTAACAAAAATGAATCAGGTGAGTCATTCGGCTTAACTGTGGTGCTGTGTGTTCCATCTTTTCCAGGTCCGGATGGTGGTAAAGACGGCTCTGAAGCTGCTGATTTTGTTTGTGGAATATGCCGAGTCCAACACAATACTCGTCCTGCAGGCAATCAACGCTGTTGCCTCAGAGCAGGGTCAGGCATCTCGTCATTTATGTGGGGCCTCTGTGAACTGCACTAAACACTGGGTCATTTGGCTCAAATGAAAACAAAAGTCCATTGAGTGGACATCCTGTTCTTACACACATATTAAAAGTGACAGGTATGGTAAAGTATCCCATATCCCACAAGTGAGACATAGGGGGGTGCCTGTTTCCTTTACTTTAGGCCCGTTAGCTGGCACTGGACAAATCCCAAGTTCCTGGACAAGGGGCAGTTCATCGTAGGACCTGCCGCTTGCTTACCAGCTTACCCCGGTACCAAATTATACTGTTAGGTGACAGAGGCATGGTGTGCGCAAACAACTTGCCCAAGTTCCTTACACAGAGTCGAACCCGCAGCCACATGATTGTTGACCAAATGCGTGACCGATAGACCAATGTGCAGCACGGATATAGTACACCGATAAAATTAATAGACATTATTAGTAATAAAATGTTTATGAAGTGGTCTAATGTCAAAATCTGTTGCCATAGGAACAAAGCCATGGAGCAACATAATGGCCATTCTGAGTGACAATAGCAGCGAAGACAATGAACTGCTAGTCTATGCCATGACACTCGTTAATAAGGTAAGTTATTGGGAAAATATACGAAGATTGGTTGAATAATAAAACAACCTGGACTAAGAATCTTGACCTGGAATTATGCATTAGTTTTAAAATTTAAGGCATGTTTTACGTGAATTTCATATTTTGAGTGGACCTTGGTCACTTTTGGCCCTGCCGATTGTATCCCATTACCTTATACCATCTGGTCAGGTTTAGGATCAATGAACAAGATGATGATGATGGTGATAATAGTGATGGTGGTAGTGGTGATGATGATGATGTCAATGATGATATTGATGGTGGTGGTGATGATGATGATGATGACAATGATGATGATAAATATTATTATCATTATTTATGGTACATTGTTGCTTAGTGGGGTGTATGATAATCTGGTGGTTCATATGCTAGACTCGGTTAAAGATTTTTCACTAGCTGCTTCTAATGAAATCACCTATAAAATGAATACATTGACTGTACACTGTTGGTGGGGGATCAGATGGCAAGGGAGGGGATTGGCTGACTAAAACGACCTAGACTAAGAACCTTAACCTGGAATTATGCAATTTTTTTTAATTTAAGGCATTTTATACTCAAATTTTGTGGAATTATAGAATATTTTTTTTAATTTAAGGCATTTTATACTCAAATTTTATGGAATTATAGAATATTTTAAAAAATTTAAGGCATTTTGTACTCAAATTTTATGGAATATTTTAAAAAATTTAAGGCATGTTATACTCAAATTTTGTGGAATTATGAAATATTTTTAAAAATTAAGGCATGTTATACTCAAATTTTGTGGAATTATGGAATATTTTTAAAAATTTAAGGCATGTTATACTCATATTTCGTGGAATTATGCAACTTTTTTAAAATTTACGACATACTATATACTCAAATTTCATATTTGAGTGGATCACACAATTCAAGGGAAAAAATTGATGTTGTAACTGTTTGGTTTTGTCGCTGGCTGTCATGGCTACCTCTTTGTTTTCTGTGTTTTGCATTGTAGATGTTGAACGCGATACCAGACCAGGATCTGTTTTATGATGTGACAGATGCAATGGAGGAGCAGGGTATGGAGAAAGTTGTGGAGCACTACATGACATGTGACGATGAGGACCTTCGGGAACAGTTCAAGATCTACGAAGCTGTCCTCAGCCATGAGGATGGAGAGGGCGAAAGCGAGACCATTGCTCATCTGGAAAACATCAGGTGCTGTTCTTTCGATTGCACGAGCTATCAGTGGTTATTGAGTGATTGATTGGTTGTTTGGTTGGTTGGTGGGTTGATTGGCTGGCTGGCTGGCTGCCTGACTGACTGACTGATTGACTGACTGACTGACTGATGGGTTGGCTGGCTGGCTGGCTGGATGGCTGGCTAAATAAAGAGACAAACAAATGAATGAATTCACTAACTGACTGACTGGCTGACTGATTGATTTAGACAAATTAACAGGCTGACACAGGCACGAACATGACTGAAAGATTAATTGACACGCATAGTGGCAGAGAAACAGACTGACAGACAGACTTAGTGGAATGACAGATTCCCTGACATAATAGACTGACAGAAGCAGATGTGCAGAATGACAGATAGACAGAAACAGTAATCAGAAGAGGCATTGAGAGAGAAGAACAGAATTTGATGTTGTCACAGATGTTGCTTGCAACACTGTCACGTAAAACTGTGAAATACACGCCATCTGTTGCCATCAACCTGTTGCTGATCGAAATTTCTGCGACCAAAGATGGGATGCTGAACGCCATAAGAATCATAAAACATCCATAAGACATAACAGTAATTAATTTTCATTCAAGTTGCAGTTATTGGCAAGCTGTGGCCAGGTTCCTGAGAGATTGGGTCGAGGAATTGTTTGCAATTCTGTTGAATTAGTAGTGGTTCTTGAATCAGATTAAAAACACTTTAATGTTAGTTTTACTACCCATTATTTATAAATAAAATTATTAGGTGTATGAATGTTAAGTAAAATGAAAACTAAGAAATCTTGTATAGTATTCATAGCATTCTATTCATTAGAATTTTCATATCATCAGATTCATGGACATTTGTTGAATTAAATTTATATATTGTTCGTAACAATAAATTTGTGATTGTATTCATGGAATAATATTGATAATAATAGTCATTAAATTAAATTTATAATAATATCCCTGCCAGTGGATTTATAATAGTGTTATAGCATTAAATTTCTGATATGTTTAGCATTAAATTTGTAATAATAATAACAATCCTTATTAGAAATATTCAGATCATTAATTTCATAAATGTATCCCAAACAACATGTAGTGGATAAATTAATATTTATTATGATAATATTTATAGTTAAGGTAATTGATTTCAACGGAGTAAATATATTTTCGTAGCCATATAACTGAATTACACTGGACACTCATTATGAGATGCTTCATTATAACACAAAATCTGATATAACATGCTCAGGGCATGGATTATTATTTCAGCCATAAAAAATAACCTCGTTATAATGCAGTTCTTGTTATGGCTCCCAAAGACTGCATTATTAAGAATTTCCGGTTTATGTAATATTTTTATTAGTGAATTACTTTGGATTTGCATAGCAGAACATTGTATGTATGCATGTAATTCTGTGTAATGCTTTTTAAGACCCTCACAAAGGTGCCAAAACACAGCTATATGACAAATCTAAGAGCTTGGTAGATAAGCTGGTGATGAAGTTCTCATTTTAAGTGGTAGGCTGTTCATAAATTCGTAGCAATAAACTCATCATGGCATTAATAGAAATAAAATCATAACACTACTTGCTTATAATATAATGTAATATGATATAATGGTACTAATAATAAAATATTTTTAAATGAAAAAATGAAATGTAAAAAATAAAATAAAATAATAATAGAAAATTTGGTGTTCTTGATAGTACTGCGGTAATAAACTTCTCAGTTTGAATTAAGTTCTTGTTTTTTACTGATTTCACTGTAGGAAAACACGGACAAGGAGCGAAGATGATTTCCGTAAGAGCCGACGGCGATCAGATAATTCTTCAGGAAACTTGGTCCAAATGTGGCGATCAAGTTCAGTCAGCCGGCTTCCCACTCATGAAGAGGCGAACGAACAGCTCAAGTCAGTTTCTCTTACTGCAGATAGGTTAGGAGTTACTGTAACTGGATCAGAGCAGTCACGGAAGGCCCTGATAACATGCAACATGGTAAATCCATGTTGGAAATGAAAAATAATTCTGACACATAGACATGGCAATGGTAAAAGTCCTAACTGCCAGAATTATCAAGCTGATTTCAAGTTTGGACAGTATAATCTGTCAAAATGACATGAGGAAAGTCAGTGACTGATATGACTGCGGACATGTGCAGAAGCACGTGTGCGTATTGGATATAATGAGTCCTTTCATATCAGGTGTTATGGCCTTTGAGGTTTTGCACAGTTTGACAGTGCGGTCTTTACTGATTTCAAATGACGATTGGCCCGGGATTTGAACTCGAGCTGCGGAGGTGAAAAGCTGAAGTGTTAGCCATCGGCTACCATGTCGCCTTGAGTGTTTGGTAACATGGCTCTGCATTTAACTGGGTCATGTTGTTCTTTTATCTGGGACAAGATAGCAAACTTTGGCTGTTGCCATGATTAGGTTGTTCTGTAACTGTGTTGGGTGGGTTGCTTGTGCTGTTAACTGGGTTGGGTGGGTTGCTTGTGCTGTTAACTGGGTTGGGTGGGTTGCTTGTGCTGTTAACTGGGTTGGGTGGGTTGCTTGTGCTGTTAACTGGGTTGGGTGGGTTGCTTGTGCTGTTAACTGGGTTGGTTGGGTTGCTTGTGCTGTTAATTGGGTTGGGTGGGTTGCTTACAAGATTTGACGGCTGTATATCGAGTCAGGTTGTGATAAACTGGATTGAGCTGTTCTGTTAAATGGGTCAGACTGTGGCATTGTATGGAATGAATGGAATGTTTGTTGTGTTTTCGTAGAGATGATAATGGAAACAGTGACAGTGTATCTAGTGCGTCATCACCCAGAGAACCCGCCTTGTGTCTGGATCGGGATGTGACGAGACATACCGATGAGCTTCAAGCAGACGTCAGCAACAACAACAATTCGGATTCATTAACCGGTAAACTTTCAAAATCTTAGTAATCTGTAATGTAATGTAAGATAATGGGGCATAACTTAATAGGTGTAGCGTAATCAAGGATTTGTTCTCTGTCCAGCGATTTTCATCTTCTGTGATTTGTGGAGTTGAATTTGAAAATGGTATGATTTAAGATGCATTGTAGCACACTTTGTTTTAACACGAATTCTGATTTAACACGATCACAGATATGGATCTCAAAGTTTGTTAAGATATACACGTAAACTTCTTACAACATGACCTCATTATAAGTGGTTCTAGGTGTAGCTGCCAAAACTTTATAACACGTTTCTGGTGGATGTAGTGATATTGTTGACATTCGTTTTCAGATGCTCAGCCAACGAAAGGCAGTGCGAATCGAAGGCATCGACGTTTCCGGCAGAAGTCACAGATCAAGGAACAGAGTGGCATAATCATCTCCATGATGAACCTCACCGACCGCTCCGAGTCCCCTTCTACCTCATCTGGGTCCTTGGAAACAGCAGACATAAAACTCTCCTCCTCAGCCAGAAGCCAAGAGCTCAACGAATTCAGCAAGTCTGTGATGCTACCAACATCTTCAGTTGTCCAGGCTACGGATCATTCCGAATCTGGTAAACACCACAAGTTTAATCTTCGCGGCCAGAAATATCGGTTTAGCTCTCCTGACACAAGGAACCCCGCTGTGTCACCCTCTGTCGGAAGCACTGGGAACTACGTCAACGAACTCTTTGGGTCGTATCGACCTTCATCGCAGGATGCACTGCCCCGAATTCTTTCTGAGGACAGTTGCGGGGAAACAGCCAGTCTGCCTGATCAGACAGATCCTTGCGAGACGTATAGCAATGATGTGCGAAATTTCCAGACAAGCATGGAAAATCCAGGCATGAATGGCGCGGACGGCGAACAGTCCTTCTGTCCAAGGTCCTTCTCCGACGGATTTCTAGTCGGTCATTCGCAAGCAGAGTTCGAAACGAACCATAGGCCATTGTCTGGAAACGCGAACTCTGCAAAGGAACTCCACGGGTCACAAACTCTCTTCGCTGCAGTTGACCAAACCGAAGTTCGGAGCTGTGAAGAGACGCCGTTCGTGGTTGCAGGACAACCTTTGGATGATCACACGTTGCGGAATGGCGTCAGTCACATCTCCGATTTTCATATAAGTCGTAGCAACTTGATCGAGGGCCCTGAGCGAATATTCGATCCGAATCAAAAGAAATGTTTAAATGAAGTGAACAAACAGACCTCCATGCACATCAAGGAGGATAATGGAGTGAATGTTCCTGAGGACCCTGATACAGCTGCTGCTGGAAATTTAAAGGTGGAGAACAATGGTAAGTCTGGTGTTAAGTTTATTCCTACTGTTTAAAAGGAGGATAAATGTGAGTGTGGTAATGCGCTGCTTCTTAGGCAGCAAGTTTTAAGTGAGAGTTTGTGTAGGAAATTTTCAAGAGTCATCAGTTTTTTGAACACGTAAGGATCATGTGTTGGCTGGAATGCACTGAACATGTGGTAGGGCAGTATGATTGACTGGTGGTGCCCTGCAGTTGGTGGACTGACATCAACAGTGATTTTTGCTGGTGCATGGTGCATAGTTTATCATGTGGGGCTCACGGCACCTATGTTGTGATGAGTCAGCAGATTTTTGGAAACCCACAACTGTGCAATATTGAGAGGCTGGTCTAAAGCAGTTTGTAATAGTCTGCTGTCTTGATGGAAAAGGGCCTATATAAGCGGATGAAAGACATTGTAAAGAGAGAGCTCAAAGATTTCTAGTACTGTTTTGGCACGGGCTAAGTTGAACATTTGAGTTACAAATGTCGTTGATGGATTTGCACATTTGGAAACTGACGATTCAAGTACTGTTGTGATTGAACTGTTCGTTGATTTATAATTTCTAAATCATAGATTTAACGCTACGCTGTAAAACGGGCGAGTCAGTGGTTTGAAGCCCGATTGTTGAAAACTGTGAAAGATTGTCCACAATACATATTTTCTTTCATTTGTAGAGCACCGGTACCTAATGAAAATGTTTTGGTTGCTGTTACTGTGTGAAGAACTTTCTCATTGGCCATACACAGTCGAGGCCAGAATCTTTACTCTCTGCTAACTGTTATTCTTCCTGGTGCTGGAATCCGGTATAATAAAGTGATAAATAAATATTGTTTCAGTTGGGCATCGTTCGGCAGCAGACTTACTGTCTCAGCAGCGCCGCTTCCGTTCCCTGGATACAGAAGATGTTGTTCCAGAGAGATGGAGAAGAACGAATGGAGAAGAACACAAAGTCACTGGATTGCCGCCATCTGGCCTCGAATCATCCGGTCTTTCTGATCGCCTCTGGCTGTACAGGCGTACCGTCTTGACCGATGATGGCACTGATTCAAAGCTTCCTCCGCCAACCCAGAGACAGAGCCGGGCTGAACTGAGCCACGAGGAGAGGAACAATCTCTCCCGGATGGGCTCACTACCAGAAGAAGGACAGTTGGGTCTGGATAGATCGTTGATCCACGATCATTCGGCCCCAGCTGATGACAAATTGACTGTCCAGATAGTGAGCAGACTGGCAGGTCTGCGGTCTTATGCGCCACCACAGAAAGGACCGCAAGAAAAATCTCAGCCCAAGACGGACACTGATATCCAGTGGGAACAGATTGCAAAGACTGCTGCCCAAGGCCCGCTTAAGATCAAAGACCTGGATTTCACAGATTTGACTGAACGTGACGACATCAATTATATCCAGCTTCAGACGACAGCGGGAAGTCGAAAACTTCCGCCTTATTTGGAAAAAAATCGATTCTTTCCTCCCCTTGAAACTGGGCCTCCTCCTCCTCCTCCTCCTCCTCCACCAGGAGTTCCTCCACCTCCGCTAGGAGTTCCTCCGCCGCCCCCGATTGGGGGAGTGCCCCTACCACCTCCACTACCACCATCTCAGTCGCCCAATCCTAGAACTAAGTGCAAAAAGACGATGAAACTTCACTGGAAAGAGGCAAAGGCGGAGTTTTTGACGCCATTGGGGAGACCGTCGGAGACGATCTGGACGAAGATGATGCGAGAGGTTGGACACGTGAGCCTCAACACGGATCAACTGGAACATCTGTTCGAGCTCAAGCAACAAGAGTCGAAGGCCAAGGTCAGTCTTCAGTTGTTGCCTTCCTTCCATCATCGTCACTCAGTGAAGATCATTTGTCAGAATCAGCAGCTGTTATGAAAATCTTCGTCTCATCATCATCGTCATCGTCATCATCATCTTCCTCATCTTCTGCATTATCATCATCATCTTCCTCATTTTCTTCATCGTCATCATCATTCATCATGTGCCTGGACATTTATGAATTACATTTAAGGACCTCATGAATCTCAGTCATTCTCATTAGTTGTCATAAAATCTCTTAAAATCATCACTGTTTGTTATCGTCATCATTGTTGTTATTGTCACAAGTCTGTCGTTAGTCATCATTATCAGTTATCATCATCCTCATCAGTTTCATTATCATTGTTATAATCATCATTGCCATTGTACTAATTACAATCGTTATCATAATCATTGTCATCATCCATCATCATGATCTATCATAGCTTATTCCAAGGTGTCAACTTAAATCTGCATAATGGTGGTAGAATCTTCTCTAGCTGGACGTCAAGTGGTATCTCGTGGCGAGCTGTAGAATGTCAATTAATAATGAACTAAATTGATAATTAAATGAATTAAATTAATAATTAATAAATTAATAATTTATGAGGTTCTTTGAAGGAAGAACTATAAACACATCACAAATTTTCTTTAGATCTCGTATTACCTAAACTGGTCATCCTCTTTTTTATCATCGCATTCACGTTCATATATCAACTTATGTGGTACCCAACTGCATGCTGTTGACAGGTCGTTATTTTGCATGCTAGCTTTGATGCTTTATAGCAGATGCTAGGACAGAGGAAATTTCTTATTTTAAACTTATTAATTGACCCAGTACATGGGGACTTCATTTTACTGCTGCTTTGGAAGCCATATAAGAAATGCATTTAAACAAAGTTGTTTTTTTCTAAAGCTGAATTAAATTTGATATCCATGTCCCCTACTTACTATGTCTGAAATTTTGTTGAGTGGATTATGTATGAGGGTTGTCCCTGGGCTTTTCGCATGGAGTGATTGGCCATTTTGTGGTTTTGAAAATCCCTGCCATAGACCCTGTCAGCAACGAGGAAATCAGGGCAAAAATGGCAAATGTTGGCAATCACGCCAGTGCTCAGCATGGTCCAGAAGTGCATCTTGCACTTCTTTAGACCTGGTGCAGAGCTGAACAAGACGAGAACAACCAGAGGGCTAACTTCACGTGGGATGCAAATCCCTAATCCTAAGCCCTAGACTGAAAATGAGTTTTTGTAACCTAAGCCAAAATAGTGATGCAGTTGCATGTGTTTGACTGTAATTAAGTTGTTGTCTTTTCTGTTGTTTCTGCATGACTGATTCTCGATCAAATTCTGTCACGCTTTACAGGAGTCCGTGGTGAGTGCATGCTGTTGTAAGATCATTATAGTAGTGGGAGCTTATATGTAATTCAATGCAATGTAATGTAACAGTTTCATAGTTGAAATAAAATAATATATTATTAATAGTAATAACATATGCCCAGTCCAGAAGCTTTGCCTACGTTGGTCCCATTTGCTGGAATCATCTCCCTCGAGAATTGCGACTTGAGCTCCTTTCTCTATCCCTCTCAGTGTTCCGTAGGTGCCTGAAGACTGTACTGTTTAACAGTGATTTTACTCCTACGGGTCGGAAGCACCTCTGTTGAGTTTATCCTCTAAGAGGCGCTTTATAAATCTCAAATTACAGTTACAGAATATGCCAGATGTCAGCCTTGAATCAGGTGCACGGACATGGAATTAGCTCATAACAGGGAATTAGTGGAAGGAAGAAAGATGAAATTAATTAACTTAGGAGTTACTGAAATTGAAGGTTTTGAGTTGCCATTCCAAGGACACGGTGTGTCCCACAACCATTGAAAAACTTATTGCAGCCAGAATAAATTTGGGGTTTACTTAGAGGTTAGTTATTCTGTAACTTTAGGGTGCAATTCTCGACTGCTAAGAAAGTTGTGAACGTACAAATGTTTGCTTCCTTGACCCATCTTTTGGCTGATCTGCGTGTATTTTGCATGTGTGCATGAATAATTAATTGCAATTGTTACCAAATGACTGAATTTTTAGGATCTGTTGCATAATTTAATATTGTTGTCTTGCCTGTCCATGTAAGTGTAGAATGCAAAGTTGGGTTTCTGCTCTGTCTGGACTTTCCTATAACCCGTCAAGATGAATGACCTTGGAATTTCCCTCTAAATACCAGGATGTCTTGTACTGCTCATAGAATTATACAGACTCAAGGATTTAGTCCCCGAGTCTCACGGAATTGCCTAATAAACAATCGAGACAGTAAACTAAACAAGTGAAAAACTAAGTCTATGATTTTTTTAAAAAGAAATTCATGTGTTGTTTCTTTGGCCGTTGGTTTGCATGCACTATTCAGATATCCAACTGAAATGAAATAAACGTACTTTTGTGCAAATTCAGAATTGCATGCTGTTCCCTTACTCTGTCGCTTGCTCTGAAAATGTTTTGCCATGTGATTTTGAGATGAACTGAATCAATGTAGTTCGTGTTTTTTCTTTTCAGAATCAGGTATGTCAGTTTTGGAAAGCTAAGTATTCAGCATCTTGCATCCGTTTCATTCGTGTCACATTTCACAATTACGATTCTAGATCACATTTTCCCTTCTGCTTCCAGATCACATCTTTTCCTTAGGCTTCTAAACTGGATTTTTTTGGCTTCTAGACTACATTTCCCCTTTCATCCAGATGGACCCTGGAATTTGGCATGTCTTAGCAGGTTGTCTTGTAGTCCTGCTGCTAGACCAGTTCAGTTCCAGAAGGTTTTTACTTGGACAGAGAGACATATGTCACTAATGTGCAGTCATTCCTAGAACTACTGTTTGTCACATCATCTGTTAAAGACATAGCATACACCTCTGAAACAAGGTCAGGTCATGATGTATGCCAATACGACAACGTCGGGATACAATGTACACCAGTTTAAGAATGTCAGGTCCTGACCTCAGAAGTTAAATTGTCTTAGTATGATGTATGTTTCTGTAGTGTCTTTGGTTTCTGTAGAAACAAGATGGTGGTAAGAAGGAGATCACAATTCTTGATCCAAAGCGATCAAATGCAATCAACATCGGACGGACATCACTGCCCGGCAGCACGGAAACAATCAAAAATGCAATCCTCAGCATGGATGGATCGATTCTTAATCGGGAAGCAATCGAGGTCAGTATATGTATATGAAGATTTTACTATTTTAGCATTTTATATATTTCTTCGGCAAATGGTACCGTGGAAATTTTGGCAATTATATAATTACGCACACTGAGAAATTTTGCCATTGTAGCAGCATCATATTTAACATTTTAATCTTGTGGCTTTGAAGATGAGCTGAAGAAAAAGGAAATGAATAGACAGACCATTCTGTTTAGTTTGACAGAGACTCTCTGTAAGGCGTGATACAGCATTGCAGCTGATCGCCAGTATGTTAGCCTTTTAGCTTTTGCATCCAGGGTTTGAATTCCATAAAGTCACAAAATTGATGATGGATTTTCAAGCCCTGTCACTTCTGAGGGATGGTTGTTACATCGCTGTTACCATTTCTGCATATCAAATACAATGTAAAATCCTGCAACCTAAGAATGACACGTCTGAGGAAGCATAAATACGTAATTATTGAAGTTAATCATCTCCCTCGAGAATTGTGACTTGAGCTCCTTTCTCTCCCCCTCTCATTGTTCCGCAGGCGCCTGAAGACTGTACTGTTTAACAGTGATTTTGCTTTTTCGGGTCGGAAGCACCTCTGTTGAGTTTATCCTGTTAGAGGCGCTTTATAAATCTCAAATTACAATTACAATTAATCTTATCATACCCTAGCAGTCAGTACTAAGGAGTCTATTTGCAGCCCAAAATAACGTAGCTATGCATCTCAATTGTTCTAGAAACTTCTAACTACAATGGTACCAACAGACGAAGAGAAGGCGAAAATCTTTGAGGCACAGATGTCAAACGCGGATCTTCCACTTGGCACCGCAGAACAGTTTCTTCTGGCAATGGGTTCCATCTCAGAGCTCTCCTCACGTCTCAAACTCTGGCTGTTCAAGCTCGACTATGAAACAGTTGAATCAGTAGGAATTCTTTTATACATAGCTGTAGGAAACTCTATCAAATAACCCATTGCCTCTCTGATTTGTATTAAAATTAGGTTTATTTAAGTTTTGATAAAATTAGAAGAAGGAGAAGACAGAACAGATTGACACATTTGCAGTCAGCAATCATGTCACTATTCACAGTTAAGAACTGTGTTTACAGTTACAAAAGATACGTAAAGGAAGGTAATTTGTCGTTTACTTTGGTTTCGTTTTGGATTTCTTACCCTTTGTGTCTTTTGATCTCATGTATCTTCTGCTAGGAAATCGGTGAGCCTCTTTCTGATCTGATGAAGGGAATTGAGGAACTGCGCAAGAACAAGACGTTTAAATACATCCTTGCGACACTGCTCTCCATCGGCAATTTCCTGAATGGTTCAGAGGTTGGTTGAATGCTTCCTACATTATTAAGTGGTCTGTGTGTGGGATTTTGTGTACCAGCTTTTAGGATCCTTCTAAAGTCACTGAAACATGTGTCTTTTTCTTTGCTTTCCACGAGTTTCAAGCTTTTTGAACACCTGTTAGTCTAGCAGAGCAGTCTTATTCCGCAGTTTCATGAAATTGACAGATTTTCAAGCCATGTCACTTACAAGTCTAAGCCCAGTCTTAGAAAGTCCATTGCAGGTGGGCAGTCGGGCTGTCAGCCAGGACGAAGCGCTTGCGATGAAGCCCTTGCTTTGACTGCATTCACTGAAAATGGATGTCTGCAGCAGATTTTGAAAGCGTAAGCTATTTTCCTTGACCTAACAGCAATGTAACAACATGGTTGGCATGTTGACCTATTGCTGAAGCTCTGCAGGAGACGAAGTCCTTCCCCATGTGTCCATGTGTATCATCTTAAGCACACTGCACTTGTTCCAGAAGGATGATGATGCCCAAAGAAGACAAATATGCTTGTGTTGCTATTTGGGGGCTTAGCTGCTTGTTGCATTCGTTCTAAGACGCTTCTACGTACGTTAAACCACATGTTCCTTTCTCTTTGTCTTGTTATTTTTATTCACATGAATTGTTGTGGCTGTCTAGGCACAGGGCTTTACGATCGAGTACCTGAGTCGAGTAGCTGAGGTCAAGGACACGGTCCACAAGCACACCTTGCTTCATCACCTTGGCAACTATGTTATTGACAAGTTCCCGGATGCAACCGACCTCTACTCAGACATCGGGGCAATCTCACGCTGTGCCAAGGTAACGATGATCATGTATTAGTACTATAATGGTGGTACTTTTTTCCCAAGTACATATGATCCATTGGGACCTAAAAACTTCTGGTGATTGGGAATTGCATTTGGAATGGCAGCAGAGGCTACTAGTCGGGTTCTGACATGGGGAAGGTCAAGTTCTGACGTGGGGAAGGTCAAGTTCTGACGTGGGGAAGATAATGTGGAAAGAAATGACATTTAGGTCTGAAATTATTTCATTTGGTATTAAAGATGGTGGTTGTGGTGGTGGTGGTTGGGTGGTGATGTTGGTGGAAGGGGTGATGGTGGTGGTGATATCGGTGGTGGTAGCAGGGTGATGGTGGGTGTGGTGGTGAAGGTGGTATTAGTGTTAGTGATCTGTTATTGTGTGGTTTTCTGGGTCAGGTTGACTGGGATGAATTGGAGGTGAAGCTCGATGGTCTGGAGGTCGACTGCAAGGCTTCTATGGATCATCTTAAGGCGATTGTCAAACATGACTTCCCAATTTCATCCAAAATCAAGTGAGAATGATGGCCCTATTTGCATATCGTCTGGATCTTTGTTGCTCGTGTTAAGTCCTCGCTTGCTGAGCAGAGGGCTTTTGCTGTGGTTGGCCCATCTCTATGGAATGAACTTCCGCTATCGTTTCGTGCACGGGTCACTGTTGGTGATAGAGCTGAGTCAGCTCGTTGTTTAAAGACATTCTTATATTCCCGCTGGAAGCACCTCTTGAGTAGTTTGTTCTCTAAGAAGCGCTATAAAAGTTATCAAATACAATTTTGTCCTGGCACGCGGTCTTTCATTACAGCAGATCAGTTTAGGTTTTCTGCAGTTACAAGATGACATAAGTTTAGGCTTTAATGAGTTATTAGATTAGGTAAGATTATGGTGGGTTTTGGTTGTTAAATTGCTGATGGGTAACATTGGGGTTTATTAGGTTTTTTAGATTAGACAAGACTAGGCTTAAATAGGTTATTAGATTAGATGAGATTAGGTTATAGTAAGTTATTAAATTAGACAAGATTAGGTTTTCAGCGGTTACTCAAGTGGATGATAGGATTAGGTTTTAATAGGTTGTTGCATGAAATGAGGTGGGATTCTAAGTTTTCATGATTTATCCATTGTTTCTTTAGTAGCCATTATATGTTGATATTTGGTTTATTATCATAATGGGTTATAAGTGGCATCATGGAAGCCATAGTCATGGAATAGGGTAGACTTAGACCGAGTTTGCACTGGGTTACATATGAGTGAATTGGATGGAGAAGGTTGAGAAATGTTCAACAGTTCTTCTATGAGATAATTTTGCAAATTATTGAGTCCTACTGTTTCAAAATTTGGCTTTTTGTCTGACATTTTTTCTGTTTTCGAGTGTTATTGAGTATTATTGAGCAATATTGTTTCAAAGTTTGTTTTTTCATCTGGCCTTTTTTCTGTTTTTTGTGTGTGTCAGATTGCAAGAATTTCTGGCTGATTCTGCCCGAAGGATTATCGTTCTGAAGATGGTTTATAGGAGAATTATGAACAGGTAAACATATCTGACTAATAATAATTTCTGATGTAGTTTGTTTCATGTATTTATTACTACTGTCTCCAGACAAGACTTCTGATTGTAATAGGACTAGATAACAGTGCTTGAAGGTCCTTACAAACCAAAATTGGGCACTTGGTGGTGCAAAATGAGCACCCAACAAAGTGATCACAGTTTCTCTGCATGTGTAAATAAGTAAAATATCCATATCCCACAAGTGAGATTTAGGGGAGGCACTCATTTCCTTTTCTTTAGGCCCTTGAGCTGGCTTTGGAAGAATCCCAAGGTCCTGGACATGGGGCCAGTGCATCGTAGGACTAGCCGTTTACTTCCCAGCTTATGCCGGTAGCAATTTATACTGCTTGGTGACAAAGGCACGGCATGTGCAAGCAACTAGCCCAGGGTCGTTGTACGTGGTTGAACCTGCAATCGCATGATCATTGACCAAACGCATTGCCAATAGACCAACGTGCCATATGTATTTTGTTTGATATGTGTATAGATGTGCGTTTATATGTATTTGTATTTACGTGTATTGTTATTATAATTCGTAAAGTCTTGCACGTTACTGATATAATATCTTTACTGTGTTGTTGGAGTGCTGTGGTAACATTTGCGCATTAGGCGAAAGATCCTTAAAACTTTGGGGGCCGTGCTTCAAAGGACTTCATACATTGATTTGTACATGTTCACAGGTATTCTTTGTTTACCTTCGGCTTTTATCTTTGTGTAATTCTTTAACAAAATATGTATAAACTGTGAAATGTCTGCGTGATTTGTAGGTTCAATAAATTTCTGCTCTATCTCGGCTACAGTCCGGAGCCGATCAAAGATGTAAAGGTTCAGTCATTCTGTAAGACGATCAGCGAGTTTGCGCTGGAATACCGGACGACGCGGGAGAAAGTTCTGCAGCTGCGGGAGAAGAAGGCGAACCAACGTGAGAGGAAGAAGACGCGTGGAAAGATGATCGTAGAGGCAAGATTGATGTTGTCTGTTTGATCAGCTGATTTAATCTTAGCTGATGATTTAAACATGACCCTAGCAGAGAAAGATACCATTTGTTGCTTTGCAGATCAGCTGGAAAGTGCTTTTTTTGTGAATATTAATTTTTGCATTTAACTAATGCATTTGCATCGTGGTCTCATTTTGCTGTGAACTGTATTATGCTGCATGCTATATTAACACCAAATTCTGTTAATAATGACATGAGTAGAGAGCGGTTGAATTTTATAAACGATTTCCTGCCAATTGATATTTATGCTTTTGAGAGCAAAGTGCCTGAGTTTTGGGTCTAAAGTCCTGAAATTTTTAGCCTGACTTTCTTAGGGTATCAACTTATGGAAAAAAGTAATACATCCATTCCACTCAAGTGCTCCTTTGGTCAACTGCAAAGAACTCAAGTGGCACTCCTGATTGTGATAAATGTAACGATCTTGATTTGAGTTAGATGAATTGAAGTTAACAGATGAAGGATGACGATCATAATGACGATGTTGGAGAGATTTTTGATGCTGATAATTATGATGATGCTTTCTGTAGATTGCATCAAAAGCAAAATCAGCCACGGTCAAGGAAGAAGAAACTGATGAACTAAGCAAGATCCTTCAGAATGGATCAGCGTCTACAATGCTGTTTAAACCTCGCAAGCGTGCTTCAAACGGTCAGTCTGCTGTTTATTTAGGGAGTCAGTCAGTTATGCTGTTAGCCAGTTACTTGGCCAGTGAGTGAGTTAGTCAGTAAGCCAGTTACTTGGGCAGTGAGTGAGTTAGTCAGTAAGCCAGTTACTTGACCAGCGAGTGAGTTAGTCAGTAAGCCAGTTACTTGACCAGTGAGTTGGTTAGTTAGTCAGTAAGCCCGTTACTTGACCAGTGAGTTAGTTAGTCAGTAAGCCAGCTACTTGGTCAGTAGGCCGGTTTCTCAGCCGGTAATCCAGCTTCTTGATCAGTGTGTCACTTATTGTGTTATGTTGAGTTGGTTTTCATAAGTAACCATTGAGTCTAGATGTGTTATCAGTCAGTCGGTCACTTGGTTTCTGGCTTGCTTGCTATTTATTAATTTGTCCACCCATTCATGCAAGTTCCTCTGAAAAAATCAGATCTATCAGCCTTTCATTAATTCATCCATCCATCTACTAAGCCTACCTTCCTATCCTTTCTTACGTTTATTTCTTCAGTCCTGTATGCCTTTCTGTCTTTTCTTACATTACTTTGTATTATCTAGTATGCCTTTAATAGCCTATTTTACTTCTGATCCTTCTATTTGTTGTGCTGGTTGCCTTATAATTGTTTTCGTAACGTTTCTAGACTTTTTCTTGATGTTTCTTGACTCTGACAGAATCACGTCCTTCAACAACTTCGACAAAAGATGCAAAGAAGAACAGTAATCCTGATTTGCTCTGTGATGACCCGTTGCTCGAATCCGTTCTTCATTCGGTAACAGCAACTCCTTCCGAGCAGAAGCCTCGTGAGCGACGAAGAGCACGTAACACAGACAGGAAGTCGTGTGAGTTTCAGGAACAATTAGTCACGAAACAATGGGATGCCGTGGTGTAGCGGTATGTTCTGTACCTTGTAGCCGAAGGGTAGGGGGTTCGAATCTGCATGGCGACCTTGGACAAGTTGTTCACCCACAGTTGTCTGTGAGGAAGGCAACGGGAAACCACCTCACTCATCTCATCCCCGGGTGGCATAAAGCCAATGCACCTGCCTTCGGGCAGAGAACTTATCATCATCATCATTATCGTCATCATCATCATCACGATCGGGAGTCACTTAATGCATGGTGAAGCGAACGTTTAAGTGCATGGTGAAGCGAATGAGTAAGTGCATGGTGAAGCGAATGATTAAGTGCATGGTGAAGCGAATGATTAAGTGCATGGCGAAGCGAATGATTAAGTACATGGTGAAGAAGTGAATGATTAAGTGCATGGTGAAGTGAATGATTAAGTGCATGGTGAAGAAGTGAATGATTAAGTGCATGGTGAAGAAGTGAATGATTAAGTGCATGGTGAAGTGAATGATTAAGTGCATGGTGAAGCGAATGATTAAGTGCATGGTGAAGAAGTGAATGATTAAGTGCATGGTGAAGCGAATGATTAAGTGCATGGTGAAGAAGTGAAAGCAATGTTGGCGACAACCTATATAGGACGAATAACATACGAATGGTCAAACTAGTGGAGGCATACGATCAGCGCCAGTGGGTAGCCCATGGATTTCGTGAAGGAAGTAACGGCTGTAACATGTAGATTTAGTGATTGATTGATTGATTGATTGATTGATTGATTGATTGAGTCATTGAGTTTGATTAACTTGTAGTGCGCCGTACTCTAAAGACTGGCTTAACAAGTGAAGAGATGGATGTCATTCATAAGAAATCTTAGGCAAGGCTGTCGTCTTCTTGTTCTTCTTCTGCTTCGATGGATCAAACTTCATCTGTAACAAAGTCGTTTTCATTGTCGGACACAGTTGTCTTTCAGCTGCAGGCATTTCCTTTCAACTTTCTACTTGTTACAGCAGTTTATCGCCTCTTTGGTATGTTTGTTCCGTACTGATACACCTGCTTGTGTGTTAAAACGTCTGCTACAACATAAAACTAAGTATGTGACAATGTGGATATCTCGTTCAACACTTGCCTGGCAATGCACAGATGCAAGTTGAAGCCTTGTCCAAGATGGCTGCTGTTATAATTTTTGCGTTTATTAAGCACCGCTACCTAATGACTAGGCATCAATCGATGGCGCTGAGCAGTTGCGAGAGAAGAATTTGCTCAAGGTTCCCACCCAGTAACCGTCAAAGGGGGGCCTTGAACCAGTACTTTCCGTGTTACACACCAAGACAGTGCTCCATCCAGTCGGCTACTATGCTCCATGTTGCACATCAGTGTTGAGTAAATCCTTAGCACTTGATCGCTTAGCTCTGTGCCGAGTGGCAGTTTCCAATAATACCCAGTAGTATCCAACAGTATAGTGGCGTGATATTGATGCTTTGCCTTTAGATACTTTCATTTATAATTTATGCAAATTTATGCATATAATTGTATATATATATGTATATATATACTTTTTATATACTTATATATATATAAGTTCAGTTTGCTTCTTATATTTTATGTCTAGTAGAAATGCTTATTTCAAACATCCCAACACCATGACCGTTTCAGGAGAGGCTTTAACCAGCATACCAGCATTACAAAGCTCCACCTATTGGTCACCATATCACACACGATACCTATACATATATTGTGTGTATGTGGTTTTATATGTATGTATTCTGTTGCATAGTGAGTGACTTTACAGCTGTTATTAAGATTCACGAGTAGTTGGCCAGCAATTACTTGTGGATTCTGACTAGCGGAGGCTTACTTACTTACCTTGGAACGACCATATCTTTAGACAAAGGATCGATTTGATTTTTTTGGAACTTGACAAACATCTAGCGTGAACATTTTGTGTGTCATTTGAGCAGTGCTGTACCAGTGCCCTGTTGCAGTACTTTATGTTACATTTACTTGTGTTACATTCAAGTTGTAAGGGGTTTTGCACATCAGCATGTGAGTATGTAAGTAGGATAATGTGTACACATGTGTTGTCGCATGTTCGTGTTTTGTTGTTTACTGTCTCGTATCATTGATGCTGCATTCTGTTGAAGCGCTGTTTACTAAAGACGTAATCTAGTTGTGACAAGGTTGTAAGCATTTTGTTTTACACGGATGTCCGATGGTGGCTTTCGTCTGAAAAGTCCAGATAACAACAGAAACTGTGTGAGGAATATCGCTGTGTGACGAATTCCCCATCGCTGGACACATTCAAGTCACGACTCAAGACACATCTTTTTAGGATATCTTATGACTGCAGTTGATTTTTGAACCCTTGTACAGCGCCCTTTTCTTCAGCCTCGGCTGTGCTACGGCGCTGTATAAATTGTCTTATTATTATTATTATTATCACGCCTTTCTGGAATGATTTAGAAACGATCAATAGCACATTGAACAACATATAAATTCAAATTTTTACTTCGTTTTGATTTTCTTTACTTCTTGTTTGCATGTGTTATTTGATGTGTGCTATCTGATCTCGCATATTCGGCCATTTTCAGTTGCTTAAATTTTATCCAGTTGTGAACGGGAAATATGACTTACCTGCTCACCTTTGACGGGAGCCTCTCTTCCTCTCCCCTCCCTATTCCACAGGCGCTTGAAGACCGTCTTATTCCCCAGTTCTGGGATGACGGGCTGGGAGCACCTCTGATGAGGCTGTCTTTAAGTGACGCTTTAAAAATTTCTGAATACAATTACAGTGGGAGCATGGATTTGAGAGCAATTTGAAACAAACACCATCAAGTCACGAGCTTGAAGATATGAGCTCACCATGCCAAAGGAATGCAGTATTGTTTTGTATAACTAATCAAAGCTGAATAACCCACCTGATGTTTGTTTAACTTGAAAGTTACTGCATCCTGGAAAGTGAGGCTGATGTTTCGAATGGCCCGCCTGTTGAAAAGTCATGTCTGTTAATAGTATTTTGGCCAGAATGTGTGACGTGGTGGCTGGTTAGTTGTGTGCACTTCCTGTAACACGGAGATTATGGGTTTGAAACCTGTGTAGAGACTTAACAACGCAACTGCTAAGTATCTTCCACGGATGCTTTGTGATTAGATAGTGGTGCTAAGGTTGTTAGGAGTGCCTTAGAAGGTGATATAAAAAGTTTAGTTACATTACGTTGTTGTTGTGAGGGGAATCCCGCTCACTCAGAGATTGCTTTCTGTGAGATTGTCCTGTATAGAAGGTTGTTTTTTGTCAGCTGTAAACATCAAGCTGTAAACATTGTCTCAAAAAAAGATTTTTTTTCATAAGATTGCTCAGCACATACGGTTTTTTCCTGCGTTCTTTTCGTGGTGTCTCAAAAAAGGGCATGTGTTTCTTTCAGTGAGACTGTTCCGTTTTTAATGCTTGTTTGTTTTCTGCACAATTTCTCAAAAAGAGAATTTTTTCAGTTATATTCCATGGAACAAATGCTTGTTTTTCTGTCAGTTGTACACAGTATGTCAAAAAAAGATTGACTCACGTCTGCCACATCTAAAACGACCATTCCTGATAAATGATGTATTTATGTCAAATATTGACCTCCTGATTGCGTATTCATTCATAGTGCAACTGTTATAACCGTAAACCTTTTTAAGTGCTTGCTATACACAGACTCAATAGTTTTTTCCAGTTTTTCTTAAAGATATCAAAATCTGGGTGCAGTTTAGAAGGAATGACAAGGGGGATATATTAGGTAGAAACAAATTAAGAAAATAGGTTAGTTATCAGTATATGGTAAAAGGAGAATCGGTGCAAAATGAGACCTTGACCTTGGTCTCAAGGTTATCTTGGAAGATGCATTTGAAGCTGATACTGGCTGTTTAAATTAATAATGAGACTGAATATTAGCCGGCGTATGTATTAATTTTTTAAAATTATGCCATTTAGCACTGTGTGGCAAGGTCTTGTATTGCATGTAACGTGTCTTGCATGTTAAATAGGTAACATCGGGAGGCATGCTGTAACTTCACATTAAGTGGATTTGCGTGTAAATGGGTCACATGTAAATGGGACTGCACTGTATAAAACAAAAATTTAACTTCAATTTCAGAAACCGTATGAAAACTTGGGGTGTATAGTAAAGCACAAATATGTTTCAGTTTTTATTCGTGAACTGATATATGTATTTTGAGGTTTTGAATTGTGTCGTTTTCGTTTGTGGCTGTTAAGTACTTTTACTTATATACTCTACGAAGTTAATCAAAACAACTGCCAAGTAAGTTTGAATTTTATTACTTTGGGAGTTTTCTTGCAATTCCTGTGTACACCGCATTACGAAATGAGATTTTGCTCTTCATAAATTTTGTATTTTATCGGCTACATGTTAGTTACAAAATGGCTTTGTCAAATTCTTTATTACTTCTACTGCCTAATGTGTTTCTTTGTTTTCTGAGCACTGATAAGTTTAAATTGTTAATTTTGTTGACCCTTTGCTGTTTCTGAGGCATTTTCTTCTTAGAAGCATATTGAAATGTGCTGTGCTATTAACGTATCGTTGCACTAGGATTCGAGTCCTGGTGCATTGGGTTATGAGTAAGGAAAAATTTACAGTTTGTGAATTGTTGTCGTATCTGTGCATTGGCCAAGAGATTCTTCAAGTCCGGACCATGCCTTGGAACGCTACGCTTCATGGAGGCAGGGACCTACCTTGTGACATGCTCTATCCATGCATTCCATACTCATTCAGCACACTCTGAGTCTTTGATGTCTATCCCATCTTGATGCACGACTAAACTCCACACAGGCTGCCTCGTTGTCTCACTGACCGACGCTAGATGGATTTACCTGATGTACAGATTGAGTTTGATGTTCCACTGAATGATGTCTTATGCATTACTGCAGAGCGCCACTAAAGATATCCTTAGATTACTCTAAGAAAATCTACAATCTTGAACAACATCAGCTACTCCCACCAGTTAAAACCCTCAGTTATTCCCTACAGCTCCACACCCATGATGGTATTATTTCTCCTGCTGACAATTTAATGTGTAAATGTTTTATTATTAGGATGTTGTATGCATATTAAGTTTTCTTGTGTTCTTAAATACTTGTAAACCAATGTGCGATTAGCTATTGGTTAATAAAGAATATACTTACTTACTTACTTACCCAGATACTTAAACCTTGTTGTCCCTTGTTTGCGTGGTACCTGCTCTGTGGCGAAAAGTTCCTCAAGAGTATTATGACTTCCTTTATTTGCATTTCTTTTTGGCAACTTTCTCTAATAAATGTGTTTTTATCCTTTTGCTCATTCTGCCTATCCTTCACGACATTCCATTCACAACTCAGGACATCATCAACATCCACAGTTGTTTTCTTTTGAAATCTTAGAAATTTGTAAGGATGTGACCATGTATGAGAAAAAAGGGTAAGAAAGTCAACAAAAATCAAAACTGCATTTGTTATTGCACTGAATTGGGCTCGAATTGCTGAATGATTAGATTAAACCGCATGTTTCTATCACATATAGTTGAAAATTACAATTTTTTAAAGATAGAGGTGTCTGCATCTACAAATATCAGAATACTTCTTGTGGCAGTAAACAAATGAAACTTGTCTTTTGATAAATAATACATACAATTTTTAAAGTTTTGTTTTTGTGCATTTTTTACAAAAGACTCGCTATTTATTGAGGAGCTTCTTTGGCGAGACATTGTACATGTTTCCAACTGTATTATATGTACAGTATAATTTGTCTAGAGCAAATTAGCATGACTTCTAACTGATCGGTGTAATGCTCTTTGCTATTCTGTACATATTCATAAACTGCAGCTGTGTTAGTGGCACAGGAAGTGCCTGCTGACTGGTGACTGATGCCTTGTGCATAAGCGGGTGGCTTCGGGAATGTTGAAAATCAGTAAGCTGATGGCTTTTCTTTCATTTGACGTGCATTTGAGCTGGGGTAAATGCGTTTACTTGATTGTCAAACAAATTCACTGACTGTTCTTGAACTTGGTTGACTGATTGTTGATTGTTAACTTGATTGTGTAATGGCTTCTCTGTTGTTTCAGTCTAGAGTGATTTGTTTTTGCCGAGTTCTTTCCCGTGTTTTACATCACGAGTTGTTTGAAAATATAGTTAAGAGTTGATTTTAGGCAAGTTCCAGGGAATGTTTCTTTTTTTTGGAAAAAGTCTCAACTACCCCTGTCTTGCAAATATTGGTTTAATGAAAGCAGATTAATCGTGTGAAACAGAGGCTCAGTATCTTGTGATGCCTGTTGAGAAAGAAACGGCAGACAACAGAAACCTTAACAACAGTCGGCTGTAAAGTAACAGCACTTCAAAGCAAAACTATTCAAAGAAAAAACACAACACGTTTTAACTAAAGTTTTTCACGAGAGACTTTACTGCAAAGCTTAACAGCATATTTACAGTTTAACATTCTTCTTTTAATTCAAACAGTTCTTCTGTTAAGCAAAATGATTCATCCCCTAACTCTGCCAAATGAAACAGTTACTGTGTATCTGTTATAAATTATTAATCACAAATAGTTTCAAGCTCATAATTTTAATAAGGAACAGTCTTCAGCTCCTAACTTCAGTCTGTCACCTTCTGACATAAACTAAGTAATCCTTCAGTATGCAAAGTAATCTAATGTACCACCAGACAAACTTATATAGCTCCTCACAAGAAGCAAATCCAAACAGTTTAAATTACAGCTAGTCTCCAAGTACAGTATCGCAAAAGAAACACTGATATGGTTTCAACTCTAGCTGTAAGCTTAGCAAGAAAGAAAAATCAGTTTACAAAAGAAATTACGCAAAAATCCACAAGGATTAGTCTAAGCTAATAGGATCCTGTTTAGGCTGATAGCAAGAAGACACTTATTTAATATGAATTGAGCAGGCATTTGTGCTTCAATCAATATTTGGTCAAGAAAGCTGAAAATGACTGCCTCAGGGAGGCTTTGAACCTGCACACTTGGCATTAGAAGTCAAAAGCCAAACCCGTAGGCCATCTTCTGTCTGAACATTTCTACAGCACCTTTTACGAACCCCTCGGAGGCACCTATCGCAATGGCTCTAGAATGCCCATAAAATGGAAATGTTACACAGATGCATAGCTACCTGGACATTTAAAAAGCAGCTTTTTCAACCTTTTAAAAGCAAATTACATGCTGCATTAAGCAATTCAGCCAAGAAATGTCTAGCAGACAACAGACACCAGTCGTCACAATACTCAAACATATTCCAGCATTGCTGGGCATTCTCGCACATAAACGGCCTCTAACCATACATTTTATGTGACAACAGATGCACAACAGCAGGTAGACTACAAAAGGTAATCAACAGGTATACAAAAACAAGCAGACATCCAGTAATCAAACAGGCCACATTAATGCATGCTATTACTAGACACCTGAGTGCTTTTGGCTGATGCTGCTGTTCTGCATGACCGCTTAGATATCTGGCTCGCCTGAAGTGAACTTCCTGGGAGGTGAATGATGAGCATAAACATGATAGAAATACTTTAATAATGTAACAAATGCTCAAATTACTTTACCATGTAACTGAACAAATTCTGCTCTGTCAGTAGACTTCTCCATATAGCATTCTAACCTAATCTAGTGACTTCTACAGTGCAGTCATAATGCACAAGGGCTCAAATGATGGCTGTTTCAAGAGAAACCACAGTCTAAAATCATAATCCATTGGCCAAGTCCTGTTGAAATCTGACTGGTCAGACAAACCAGAAGTCACGCTATAGTGCAGGGGTGGGCAAACTTTGAACATGGGGCCACTAGAAGCTCAAAACATTTTCGGGGGGGGGGGGGCCGAGTTAAAATTTTTTTAAACTTTCATTAATCGTCAAACGTGAAGAAACTGCTATAACTAATGAATTGATTACCTGGCTAAACTTAATACAATAACATTAAATGAAAAAATGTAACTGTTGGCCATTGTTAGTGGGACATATGCTGCTGAAAACATGTTTTAACAAGCTTCCCAAAATCTGGAACGATTGTACTAGTCGCTCTGGTTTTTTCAGGGGGCCGTAAAAAACGTGTGTGAGGGCCGGACCTGGTCCCTGGGCCGTAGTTTGCCCACGTCTGCTATAGTGGGTAAGCAAGTTCAAACAAACAAGGCTTCAGTTTAGACCCAAATGACACTAAAGAACTGACAGAATTGGACCACCTACAATTCCTCGCTCAGCCGATGGACATAATTATGGCGTGTTAACAAATGCATTACTACCCCTGGAGCATTGTTTCCTTATAACAGACACTACCATCGTAATTGTAATTAGGGAGGTTTCACTGCAGTCAGTTAGTTCACAGACACTTTAAAACATAATGAACAGTGGCTGTACAGAAATAAAACTACACGGGGCACAAATGACAAGCTTTACTTTGTACTTGCTTAACGATGCTGGTGACACAAATATCTGGCATTTACCAGTGATCGTTGAAATACTAAATACAAGTGTTCAGAAACACACGGATGCAGTGAAATGCTTTGATTCAAGTTAAAGCTTGCATAACCGCACGCTCTTGAGAGGTCCACAAAATGCAGAGCATAAACTACCAGATTCATGCATACACAATCACCCATTCTTATGAGCCCTTGCAGCAACTACAAAGACCTGAAGTACTGTTGCAAAAACAGCAATCCATTACCAGACCTTCCATGGCCTTTGTAATTGTAATTGTAATAAGTAACTTCTATTGCACACGTGTAAATTGCACAAGGCATCAACCGATGGCGCATCAAAGTGAAAACACAATCAGATCAATACCCAGGTCAGTCCAATATGACCTTTCTTTATAACTACATGGCTTGCCACTTAATCAACAACTACTCACTCTAACCAAATTAACATAACCGAACGTCCTCTGTAAAGCTCTCATCAGACTAGACAGCAAACGTGTTCTTAAGAGCTCCTACACGACCAACTAAACAGAAAACTTTAAAAACAAAATCACCAATTCTCTTCCGACACGGTTGGCCCAATGCTTCAATCAGATCTAGAATCTAGAAAGACTTTCCTGAGACAAAAACTTCATTCCTAAGAACAAACACATTTCGCTTCATTCTCAAAGTCACAAATTTAAAATATCTTAAAATGTTCAAAACTTTCAAACACTTTCTGATCCGAAGACTTTGACTGTAAAGGTTATGCAAAAACAAGACGCATGTTTTGACTTCAACTTGAGATAAATTTAAAGAATTTTGAGATAAATTAAGAAGATTCCCAAAAATATAGAGATTTTCTGGTCAATAGATTTTGATTGCAAAAGTAACAACATGACAAAACCCACTTTTTGATTGCAACGTCAATGATAGGTAATATGAAAAATTACTTATTTTCATGATATAAATAATATCAACTCTTTTGATTGCAACGTCAATGATAAGTAATATGCAAAATCACTTATTCTTATGAGATAAATATCAACTCTTTTTACTGCAACGTCAATGATAAGTAATACTAAAAATTACTTATCCTTCTGAGATAAATAATATCAACTCTTTTGATTTCAACATGAGATAAACAATATCAATTACACATTTCCATGAAATAAACTATATCAATTCCTTAATTGATTTTTTCTTCTTCATTTAAACAGCAACTTAGGAAAACTGCTACAGAAATGTAACAGAAATACGTGAAAACCATAACATAAACTACATAACATTAGGCGTACAAACCACTTCACAATTTTCACATAAATACACATAAATAATGCAAAGATGTGCATAACACAAAATTTCTTGCTATTATTATTAAATCATTAACATTGCGCTTGATTAGGAATTAATTCATTATGCGGGTATCATCTCCGACTACATAGATGTTTTGTTGAAAACATTCCTCCAAACTTTCCACCGTGTCACGAGCTGAATTGCACAAGTTCATCTAAACATTGCACCAATCTAAACACATACACGACAATTACGCATTGCCCCAACTACGGAATATATACATTACATGCAGCACACATATTGCCCAATATATCGTTAACATCTAATGTGAAACCTTGCAATAGACTGAGTAAGGCAAGGTAATTAGGTAAGGTATGGAAAGGTAATTCGGTACGGCATGGTACAATTATATCTGACTTATTACTGTACACTCATCACAGCGCAGTTAAAGCATTGCTTTGGTTAAGGCTCTTAACTGCCATTCACACGTACCTCATTACAACTACGTCATAAGCTGGTGCAAATCCACGTTATAAGCAGCATTCGCCTTGCCTACATGTCTGCTCATACACTGTGGAACACAAAATATTCTTGACTTTAGTAAAGCTCCCAGACAATACATAGGTTAAATCAAATGTTGCAGATCTCGTTAATTACATAATTAATATCCTTCAACATTTAAATATCCCATGGTTATGCCAATGCATTCATTTAGCTATATTGTTGCAAGGGCACGTGTGGAAGGCAGGTTGGGTTAGGTCTGAAGGTGACACATGCCCATGCAACAGTCTGTTAGGAACATGTGCTCAATCACCTGTGTTGAAGGAGGGTTTGAGGGAGTGGTTAAAGGAGTGGTTTTCTCGTTGGCTGAGGAGAGGGTATAAAAGAGAGAGCTTAAACTGTTGCAAAAGAAGTTCTTTGAGTCGACGTTGTTACTGTCTGATGTTGCCGTTTTGGAGTCGAGTGTTCAAAAATACAGATTTTAAACCAACGAACGTTGTACGCTGGTTCTGCCCTATACGACTACGAGCCTAATTGTTTCCAGCACGCAACAATATTTATAAAGTGCAACTACGTTTACCAGAGGTATCGTATTTAAAAACTTATATAGCGCCTCTTACAGAACAACTATTCAGAAGCGCTTCCAGCTTGAGGACTCCGGGGAAATAAGAACATCTTTAAACAACAAGCTGACTCAGCTGTCTCTAGCCGAAACCCTTGCACAAAATGAAAGCGAAAGTCCGTTCCATAGAGATGGGCCAATAACAGCAAAAGCCCTTTGCTGCACAGGAAAAGACTTAATACAAGAGATGAATAACATGAGGTGCTTACTCTAGACATCTATATGGCGACCATTTTGGTTAAGCCCTTGAACACATTAGAAGCAGATGGGCAGAAACTATTGCAAACAAACACTAAACACAAGTCCAAACCGTAGGAGCATGCGTACCTAATCTTGTAAACACTGTTACCGTTACGTACAAAACTATTCCACTACAGCACATGTGACAACAAAACAAAGTCAGACGTCAGATTTGACTCTGACATCCGCTCGGAATCCAAAGTCATGCAACGCCTTCACCACTGATTTAGCAGCCACAAAGACTAGCAACTTCCCTGACTTTTCAGTCGTAGTCCTGCAATGACTTTGACTCCAACTTCAAAGCAGTAGCCAAGTAACTGCCCCGAACAGACAAAGTCAAGGCCTCTGACTAAAAGAGCACAAAGTCTCGAGACAACTTCAAAGCTCGCTTTATGGTCAAAGTCAAATGAAGACTACGACTTCAAGAAATGACTCTGACATCAAAGTCAACTGAAAACCAACTCCACGTTGGCCGTTCCTCAACGACTCAAGGTCTGACTAATCAGTTCGAGTCACATGATGACAACTTTAAAACCAGATTCTGACCACTCGATTCTGACACAGCGAGGCTACAAGATCAGCTCTTGCTCTCATCTGGTCAACCATCACCACAACCGTTTGCCACCTCTTTTTCTCTGGTCGGCATCCTCACTGCGGCTCGGCTGAAAGGCTTTCCGCCGGAGTCACCCACGTGTGCATCCAGATGGGTGCCGTCCAGACGCACCAAGCGACTGCAAAGATGAAGAAGATGAAGATGAGGCGCTTCTGAGCCGCGGTTCCAATTGGGTAGCTGAGGATGGTGATGAAACGACTTCGCGATGAAGTTGGGAACATGAACAGGACAGCACCAAGACAGACGAGGATAACAAGGACTAGAGGTATGATATACATGGTATTCATGACAACCATGTAAACCTAAAAACAACAACAATCCACAGTAAAGCAAAGAAGATTTTGTAATGTAAGGAAGACAAGATAAAGTAAAGCAAAGAAGATTTTGTAATGTAAAGAAGACAAGATAAAGTAAAGCAAAGAAGATTTTGTAATGTAAGGAAGACAAGATAAAGTAAAGCAAAGAAGATTTTGTAATGTAAGGAAGACAAGATAAAGTAATGCAAAGAAGATACGGTACTGTACAGCAGAGAAGATAATTTAAAGAAGATATGGCATTGTAAAGATAAGGTGTAACTGAGCTGTAACTGAGAAGAAACGTGCCATAGTAATAAATTTAGGAAATAAGTGCCTTTAAGAGGCTCTTAAACGTTCTGAGGAAATGCTCAGATATCCACGCACACACGAAGTTGTGCTAACCGTAATGCAATGTTAGTAAGGTAACAAAGGCAGAGAAGGAAAAGAAGACACGAATAAGGTAACTATTTTCACATTTAGGCGTTGATTCAATAACTCTTCTGTGTCTTGACTAAAAAATCTGTTTAAGATCACTGCTTCCATTATTGCACTGCTGGACTTTGATTGAACAGACACTCAATTACAGCTTGCATGTCACTTTTACTTGACAGCAATCACTGATTGCCAACCCGTGCATGATTGCAGTGGATGTTAGTATAGTAGACGACTTACAGTTTTTGTGACGTTGGGTTTTGGTCGCATTGGACCGACATGGTAGACATTTGTTCTCGGTTCATGGAAGTACTCCACCGGGACGAGGAATTTCTCTTCAGCAACTCGCTTTGGTTTGTTGTTCAGCTGCCGATATCGTGTGCAGTGCCCTGGGCCACTGAGAACCCCCACATGCAAACCCCTCCTAAAAACACAATGCAATCGTGTCAAGACTTGAATCAGTCCTACATCTCCACTCTGTTAGGATTCACATATATATCTTTGGTAAACAGTCAACCTATCTTTTGTATTTATTATATATATGTGTGTTAGGTACACAGATGCATATACATGTTGTTACAAGTATCCTATTTTGGGAACAGCTAATTCTGAGATAATATCTAGTTGCACTGCGCTACAGTCAAGTCCAGCGTCAGATGTCTTCAGGTCCACAGGGGACCTTTTGTATTTCTCCAGCTCATTATTCTCTTTGGCTCAAGTCATACGGTAGTTTGGACACCTTGTGTTGGTACTTTCTGTGAGATTTCGTTTATTCTGCTTTGCATCACCATCATTCTAAATTAGCGTACTCAGCGTCAAAGGAATAAACGCTATTTTTCTTTGCCTCAGCACTTCTGTTTATGCCACAAATATGCATAGTAGTTTACAATTCACATTATCTGATACACTGAAGCCAATTAGCTGACAAAATATTAGTCGACAGTGTCAAGCAATTGCTAAGGATTTGTTTCAAGGCTCCTGCATAGTGGCTATGGTCAGGTTGCTTCAACTATAAAGCACATATTGGTAGTCAAAACAAAAGCCAAGCTTTGTTGTCCGAATCCGGTTTCGCTGGACGTGGAAATCTTTCTTCTGCGACTCGAGGCGAAATTGTCGTACGTTCCGCACGCAATACAACGCAATGTTGCGCCTTCTCTGTAGTTGGGCCTTCTACTTAATCTTTTAACGAGGGATGCTAAGGCAAGGTAATCGTTTGTTATTATATGCCTCTATCAGTATTAGTCTTCCGAGACACAGTCCGTGTCTAGAAAGATATTTCAGCAGAAGCACAAACAGCAATCCAACAACCAGACCAGCTTTCCTTGTGGAATATACAGTTGGAGAACAAGCCATCGATTTCGCACGACACACTCGGCCTAGAACCCTCGACGCAGAGGTGAAAGCAATCTGCCACCAATCCATCTAATAAGGTGTCCACTGTCGAAACTGCCCAAACCTTATCATTCGACATCGCTGCTCCTCGATGCGTGGCGCCGCCTGGTGGACGTCGACAAGGCGACGGTCGCTCCAGAGACGCTCGGCTGCAGCAGAAGCACGAGGCCTAAAATAACACGTAACATTTCTAGAGAACAAATAACATTGCAAGAAACTGAGTAACATTTCAAAACAAGCAACGTTCATGAACGACGAGTAGCATTTATAACAAGTAACATTTACGCATCACGAGTTACAATCGTAAACAAAGACTAACACTGGTATACAAGTAACATTTATAAATCAGCAACATTTAATAAACAATTGATAATGCCCTCTGCTGAATCATCAAAAAACAGTAAATAACAGGCAATCTGAATTTTTACAAATGGAACTTAAAGGCCTCTCACAGTAAGCTTAAGAGACTGCTCAGCGCCTTCTTATAATGCTGTTATAAGATGAAACGGAAGCACAGTTCAAAAAGGCTGTCCCTTCACTGAGTTTTTAACCCAAAGGTAACCATTGTCTGCAAAGCACCAACATTCACACAAGACTGTGGCATACCAGAGTCGAGGCATGACACTGTCGTCGTCGGCATACTCCGTCCAAAGACACGCCTCACCACCAATCAGTAATGACTGGTTACGCACTCGATAGTCATCCAACTGAGAACCTGGCAACACCAGAATGCTATTTAGACAACAGAACTCTATTTTAGACAACAGAATGCTATTTTAGACAATAGAACGCTATTTAGACAATAGAACGCTATTTTAGACAACAGCATGCTATTTTTTTGACAACAGAACGCTATTTTAAACAACAGAATGCTAAAATATTTTGCCTGACACCAGAATCCCACCAAAACATGAATGAACAAATGAATGAACATTTGGGTTGGTCTTTAACTCTGTTATCTCTAATTTTCTATTAAGATTATTTTGGCAGAATCACTCATCAGAAATCAGACAGACTAAGAGGTTACCTCAGTTCACACAGTAATAGTGACATCATTACAGAGTAATGCATAATTACATCCGTAATATTATATAGATAATAGTGCACGATGGTATGTAATACTAGCATCGTCACATGTAGTATCACATGTTATTGTGGTCGAACACTAACATATCATTTCTACAACCTCCTTTGCACAAATGCTTCGTCTATCTCTTACAGGACCTTCTGCACACCTCACAGAGGTGAGCTGTTTGATCCCTAGGCTAAGATTCCACAACTCAACATAGGGCTTAACAGTGGGGGGTACGTCACTTTGGCACAGCCACATTCCCTTGCTCATGTGTCTAAACTTCAAGCAATTGTGATCAAAGTAAAAAACAGTCCTCTACTTACTAAAACGAGCTGAGACGGCTGTGGGAGGCAGGACCGTTGCAACTCGTTGCCTTAAAAATTACCTATTTCCTTAAGGCTCTCATGCCGGGGCACTCTGAGAGTTTGCTCTGTAACAGGTGCTATATAAATTGACAAATACAATGCAGTGTGACACTTACCGACTTGTTCACACCGGTAGTACTTGTCCCAGTCCTGGCCATAATTGATGTAGTCAAGATACCAACAGGTTGAGAAGAGCGCTCGAAGGCCAGACTTAGTCACGCGGTCTATGTCGTAGCTGTCTCCACTCCAAATCTGAACAACTGTATCTGACTTCAACTGGAAACAGAAAAAATCCACATCAATAAATACATTATTACTATCATCAACATAATTCATCCGACATTTGTACAACTACAGTTATGATAATTATAGTAGTAACAAATAATATAAAAATAAATAAGATATTAATTGTAATTAGTATTGCCTTAACTTAACTATATTCAACTAAATTTTGTACCTTGACGCCGTTGTCAAACACTTCTTGCCAGACGATGTAGCCAGAGCCTTCAGCGCGATTCTCACCAAGTTCCGTGACAATTTTTAACAATCTAAAATAATAAAAACAATATTAACAACAAGAACAAATGACAACCCAACACTGGATCAACAAGCGTTGAATTTTCTGTTGACCAGATAAACATTTGTTGATCTGCTGACCAGATAAACATTTGTTGGTCTGTTGACCAGATAAACATTTGCAGATAAACATTTGTTGATCTGTTGACCAGATAAACATTTGCAGATAAACATTTGTTGATCTGCAAGGTGAACAATATAACAGACACATAACATCGGCAGATCATGAGACCAACTAACTACAAAACAACAGCTACTCCCTCCAGTTAAAACCCTCAGTTATTCCCTACGGCCCCACACCCACGACTGTATTATTCCTCCCACTGATAATTTAACGTGTAAATCATTCATTATTAGGATGTTGTATGCATATTAAGTTTTTCTTGTGTTATTAAATACTTGTAAACCGATGTGCAATTAGCTATTGGTTACTTACTTACTTATACACATGTTAGACAGATTGACAACGAATTCTCAGTTTTCCACAAAGCACCAGGATTTGAACCATAGTCACAATAAAAAAGGCCGTTGTTTAGCAGAAGCCAGCAATGCAGGTAATGCTCAAGATAATGAAAGTGACTCAGATGCTCAAACCACTAGAACGGCTCCTATCAACTCACTCTCTTCCGTAAAGACCAAGGAGTTCCTTGACATCACTGATGTTGTTACGCTTCATGAAGTTCTGCAACAATGGATTCGATTGCCTGGAAATGGAACAGACATCACAGTCAAAACTGGCAGAACATGATAACATGGTAAAATATTCTAGGACTTTAATATGGTAAAGATCTGTAAACCATGATAGGACTGTAATAATACGGTCAAATAAAGTAGGGCGCTGATAACACGGACAACAAGGTACGACGTTACTAATGCAGAAAACATGGTACAATGTTAACGATATGGTAAACAAGCAGGGACTTCACTGGTTGACCTTTACTGATATGGTAAAACATGCTAACCTAGATGTCAAGTGAAACGGTAAGATATGTAACATATTGCCATTTTATTAAAAGCCTCTATGAAGCACTGCATAGCCTTGGAGTTGACAGATCTCTCTACTGGCGCACCGACATGACGACAACAACCTTACATGGCTTGACAAGAACTGTCCAGTTCACACTGGGATTCGAGCACCTGACCCAGAAGTGACAGGCAAGCATCGCATTGGCATCTGTCACTTTGGCCCCAATGATGGAAACTCTATAATGGTGACAGATGGTAACATACGATGGCAGGATGACAAATGAAATGGTAAGACAACAAAGTCACCCTAAAAATTGTGGCAAAAACAATGACATATTAGCCGTTTGGTTTAAGCGCTCCAGCAGATGGAATGTGTGGGGTTTGAGTCTTCCCTCAGATGGTTACAGTTCAGGGACCTGGAGTAAGTCCTTCATGCACAATTTTCAGTGTCATCGACTGATGCTCCGTTATTAGATAACGGCACTTGATAAATAAAGAAATAAATAAGAAATAAAAATAATAATAATAATAAGTCGATTACGTGGCAAGTTAATATAAGGTGATCACTCATTCACTATGTGCTTCTATCAAAACAATTCTCAAAAGGGGTTCAATAAGCAGGCAACAGACAAAAGTACAAACACAACAATAGTAACAAGGTAGCCTCACAGACATATTGCTCAACAAAGCACTTGGAACTGATCACTGCAGAAAAATCCTGTCTCTTACCAGCAGTCAAATGGAACTTCATCTCCTCCAAGGTGGACGTACTTGTCCTTGAAGACTCGGAGAACCTCATCAAAAAGCTGGTGCAGGAAAGAGTAGGTCTTCTTAAGGATCGGGTTGATTGGTCCGTACATCCCATTTGGCTCACGCTTATAGCTGTAGCACGGCGTCAAGAGGTGCTCCTGGCCGTAACCCCATGAAAACGTATGACCTGACACAGATAATACACAATGTCATATGATAAACCTATCTTGACACAGAAAAATAAGACACAAAAAATACACAGCTTCACGAACATATGTAATTTGGCCAAACTTGCTTCCAAGACCAAGAAAGCATTAATTTTGACGCACAAATTGACTGACTTGCATAACCTTGATGACCTGACCCAGAGAATATTATTACCCTGACCCAAAAGCATACAATACACAACTTTGACTTAAGAAATATAAATATGATAGGAAAATAAGAAGTGATCAAAAAGTACATGACAAAACCCTGTAACTTGCTGCACAAAATTCAACAAAAAAGTAAACTGACACAGAAAGTATATTAACTAAAAGGAAATAAAACTTTTCCAGAATGCGAAATCTTACTCAGAAAATGATAAAAGTACAATCCAAAACAGAAATGCATCTCCCAATACAAATGATATGTGAATTCACCCAATGAACGTTTGACTTAGAAGAAGAGGCTCAGTCACTTAAGCTTAACCGAGAGGTAGCCATGGGTAAGTGTTAGCAACTTCATTCCTCTTAGCCTCAACATATGGGGGCAGGTGACTAGCCCTCTCCCTCGCCATCTAACTTCCCACTGACACTGTATGGTCAGTGTATTCATTTTAAATCTGAGTTCACTTGGAGGCAAAAGCAAAGCTGAGATTTCAAAATATCGTTCAGTCCCTGGAGGGAATTAGAACCCTGGCCTTATGACTGACTGACCAGCACACTAACCACCAGACTCCTCTGATCCAACAGTTTCAACATTCGCATATTAATGCTGAAGCACCATTGCCTAACATCAAATGCCTATTTGCTATCCGAGCTGTTATTAGTGGACTGAATTTTATATACCGAGTGGATTAGACAGGAATGGATCTGAACGCAGAACGAGAGCTACTCAGACGCAATCGAATCCAATTTGAATTCAAATCGAGTACCTGGAGTGTCGAATTCTGGTATGACACGAATTCCACGGATTCTTGCCTGTTCGATGATCTCAGCTATGTCTTCATGCGTGTAGATGTGAGTTACTGGATGATAGGCTCCCTGAATAATTCAATCAATCACCCAATTACCATACTGAATTTCTGTTGTCATCATCATCATCATCAATCATCATCATCATCACCATCATCATCATCAGTTCTTGGGACAGCTATTTGGTAGTGATTTGAGCGAACGAATGAGTAACAACTGTTTCCGTCACTTAAACTCTTTCTCAATCCAGTACACTATCTGCATCCCCTCCACCACAGTCTTAGTCTTCCTTTAATTCTCTTTCCCTCATATCTGCAAGCATGGTATCTGGCCAGCAACACTCTTTGCAGACGAATTCACCTCATTAAGTTATAGATTTCAGATAAGTGTATGCAGCACAATTTTGGATCTTACTAAAAGTCAGCATCTGTGTCGGTGCAACCCAAGAAAGACTATTTTTTATGCTGACCGTAACGAAACAGGCAGACATACATACAGACAGATAGACAGAGACAAAGGGAATAATTCATCAGCTTCAGTCCATCCTCAACCAATCTGCCCAAATTCTCAGATTACATGAGGGACACACTCCACTGGTTCCCCATCATGAAGAGATTCTCCTCCCAAACGGATGACTGGCACCGCACTGGCACACAAGAAGCTCTGTGTTTCAGTCTCAGATCAACCAGTTTGACAACTGCTGCACTCTTCTGCTAGTAGATATATACACAGACGTTGCACTTCCGCACGCCAGCTTGAGCCCATTGTGCCTTCCATGTGTTGTACTTGACTGTGTAGCACACATTTTTAAACTGCTTAAAAGCTCACTTGTTTAGATAGGTTAAACAGCCTTGGATGAAGAGCTTCTGCAAGATACTTAAGAGGAGCTATATCAAGTGTCTTGATACACTGATACATAAAGGTAGTAAAGGTACGTAAAGGTTGAACATACGTATTTTGTAAGGTTTGGAAAAACCTTTGACTCGTATGGAAATGACTGATCATCAACGATATGCCAGTGAAAGACATTCATTTTGTTCTGAGCCATTGCCTCCTAAAATCAAAATCAGCTGAACATTTATTTACACATAATAAAACTGAAAAGATGATCCCCTGGCATTCATAAAATACCTAAAATTATCAAAGGAATACACAGAGTATTTACCAAATGATTACTAAAAAATGAACAAAAGAAACTGACCAGATATTGCATTTTAAAACGAGGGCAAATGAACCCAATATTGACCAGCTGACAAACGGAATAACAGAAATAAACAGTTGATGATCAGAAAGATCATAAAACGCTCAATTATTATCAACCAGATAACAGAAATAGATAAACAATAACTCATTAAAATCCACCATTTCCCAACATTGGTAAGGCACTCGTTTCCATTTCTTGGGACCCTGAGCCTGGAACAGAACTCCATGCACAATCTGTCATTGGATTCTTATCACTGTTTCTGTCGTAATTATAATTGTAAGCATACATTTACATAGCATCTCCTCAAGCAAACTTCTTTGAGGTGCTCCCGACGTGAAAACACACAAACGCTATAAACTTGAACACTTTTCAATTGCCGGTGAAGTAGAAGTAGAGAAACAAGAAGCTCATGTAGCAGTAGCATGGCAGCCTGTTCCACAATGAGGGGTCAACCAATAACACGGCTGATGACAGACACATACGATGACATCAAAATGAATACAAAACCTGTACTACCAAAACAAATGTCTAGAAACTGACAGCATGATGACGATGACAACGGCCTTACCAGATTTGCCAGAAGCGTCTCCTTCTCCAGGAAATGTCGCGAAGTGTCTAGCAGAATGCCTCGGTGCTTGAAGCGCGGGTAGTCGTGAATGTAGGTCTTGTTTACCCAATACTAGAAACCAAACCAACAACAGTCTAGATCAGATAAAGTGATGGAAATAGGGCAGGTCATAAGATTTAGACCAATGGAAGCTTTGTTTTCAGCTAGTTCATTCTGCCAGGCCAGAAATAGGGCAATTCAAAATGTTTGGACCAAAGGAACTTAATGACTTGTTGATCCGTTAAAGCCAAAATAAGGTCAGGTTAAGACCAATGGAAGCACTAACCTCGTCCTGTTCATCCTGTTAGGCCAGAAATAGGCCAGGTCACCATATTAAAGCCAATGAAACTGCTAACTTCACCCAATTCATCCTGTTAGGCCAGAAATAGGCCAGGTCACCAGAATAAGGCCAGTGGAAGCACTAACCTCGCCCTGTTCATCCTGATAGACCAGCTGGCTGAACGTCTCCATTCCCCGAATCGCTCCCCAAACTTCTCGAGTTATAATTGAAACGCCAGTGCGTTTTATCTCCAAATCGTCTAAAAGACAAATACAACAAATCAATCACAACTTTAAAAAATAATTTGCCATTTAAGTTGCAGTCCTCTAAGCAGCAGAAGTCGTAGTTCAACGGCTTAACTGATCCGTGCAGAGAGGGGCATAAACATGTTTACAATGATTAACATTCACGGCTGCAACTGCAATAAATCAAACATATCAATCAATCAATTTATCAACCAACCATTCACCTGCCACAACAGATATTTCATGCCTGGGCACAGTAGCCGAAAGGAGAGAGCTCTCGGCTTGTAAAGTATGGGTTCAAGCTGTGTAGGGACTTCGAGCACGTCTTTCACTCACAAATGCTCAGCGCCATCGACCGATGCTTAGTAAATGCAGAAATAAGATGCAACATGTTGCAGATCTTTAGCCATGTTGTATTTTACAGATTTTTAAAATCCGATATCCCCACTAGTTCTGAGACATCGGGCCGGGAGCGCCTCTGATGAGTTTCATCTTGAAGTGGCACTTTATAAGTTCTGGTTACAGTTACAATTGCAATGCATTGTACTTAAACTGTTCAAACTATATTATATTGTACTGTGTGGTATTCGACTGCTGTACATTGTGTTATACTTCATTGCTTTATGCAATAGCAATCTACGTTTCTATTTATTCACTTAGTTTCATTTGCTGCACTCATCACGTGTTCTAGGTCAGTAAATCTGAATCCGAACAACCTGTCCAAGATTGCTACACTGAGTCTGCTGAGCAGGTCTAAACCTACAATCACTGGATTACAGATCCAGCATACTACAGAAAGGACCATCAAGCCACACATGCATCACAAGTATAACAATCTGTTGCAACGTTTCATTATTCCATCAGAATGCGTGGATAGAGTGCGTGGATAGAGTCCTACTCACACGACTCATCCATCTCTAGGTAAGGATAATCTGTGCATTCCTTCAGCACAGTCACGTTGAGTGTCCGCACATCTCCCATGGCTGCCCCACTGTCCGTTGCACCCGCCGTCACTGACTGTCTTCCACCCGTCTGTTCAACTGGCTGATCAACAACGCCAACGTCGCCGAAGATGTTCCTCCGAATCCTTCGGAAGTTCACTTCGAGCAGTTCGCAAGGTTCGCCAACCGAGTGGAACTCAAACGAGTGGGGGTTGATGCGGAACGAGACGTTGTACGGCTGGTAGAGCTGTGGCATCGGCCAGGGGGAGCCCGGCTCCGGGATGGGAGCATGTCGCACGCGGAAACGTGTATCCGTCGATGCCTTCAGCGCATAGTATTGCGTATCGTCAAACCACTCCACCTAAACAAACCCATGCACACATCATTCCTTCTTAACAGTAATGCCTGGCGACAGCAGACGCTAACAGTAATAATAACTGTATATTTATGTAATGCTTCTTCAGGAAAACTCCACAGAGATACTCCTCGCCCAAAGCACAGGGATTTGATCGCACTGAACGGCTTTCAAGAACTGACGAAACAGAGTCAAAGACCACTTTTGTTGCAGGTTACTTACTACCAGGCAGCCTATTCATCAACTAATGTACTCAAATCACTAATAAACATCAGCAGATGTTAACAATAACAACCACTGACAAAACAGAAGAACATCAAAAGAGCTCTTGTTGCTGGCTACTATCATCAACTAATGAACCAAAACATATATTGTATTATCCCCTCAATCTAACCAAAAAGCTTCTCCAGTGCCTCTGTGCAAATCAAAATCTAACAAATTCTGATAATAAACTTGCATACAGACCTGAAAGGCCAAAACAATAAACACTGTCACTGAAGACATAACCAGAGAATGAGCGCTTCAACCACCAGAAAACAGAACTTTTTGAGGCACTTAGAAGATCTCAGAAAAAAAGGCAAGCAAGCAGCCAATCAGCCACTCTCTCAAATTCACAAACTCAGAGCATAAAGATTGTAATTGTAATTTGAGATTTATAAAGCGCCTCTTAGAGGACAAACTCAACAGAGGTGCTCCCGACCAAAAAAAGTAAAATCAGTGTTAAACAGTACAGTCTTCAGACGCCGGCAGAACACTAAGAGGGGGAGAGAAAGAAGCTCAAGTCACAATTCTCCACAGAGATGCTCCTCGCCCAAAGATTATCAAGAAGTTGATTTCTAACCTGTGTCTTGATTCCGATGTCGACACTAGGGCGAGCCGTTGACGATCGAGCGGGTCGCTTAGTCGGAGGCTCATAACGAGGAAGACCGCCGTTCGCTCCTCGGCTGTATTTCGTGTTCGAGTCTCCAGTTGTAAAGCGATTTTGGGTCGGCTTTGGAATCTGAACTACAGAGATGCGAGGCTCGTTGTTCCAGGAGGAAGGAGTTGGTCTAACTGGTGCTGCGTCAACGTTAGAAACAATTTCTGCACCACCTGGAAAGACACGTCAGGTTAGTTACAGTAAGGTAAAAAGAACTACTCGTTTATTACAAGCTTTGCTCAACAAGTGGGTCTAACTGTGTATTTATGTATTCTGTGTGTATGTGTGTGTATGTATGTATCTGGGTATTTATTTGGTACCTTTTACGAACATCTTAAAAGTGCAAAAGGCTTCCTTGGGTTGAGGTATCTTATAGTTAAACAGCAACCAAGGCAAGAGCAAGCCACTGTAAACAATCTTTCCCTAATAAAAAACCAGCTGTGAGCATTAATTAATGCAAGCATCTCTCTACCCCTTTGACTGGTCAGCTGGTCTCAGTTAATGGGTCACAATGGTCAACAGCCTAGTGTTTTACGGTTGCTGGTCCACGGCTTTGGAATTCGCTGCCAAGCTCTATTCGTTCTGCCAATTCTATGATGTCATTCAGGTCTAAACTTAAGACTTATCTGTTTCAACTTGCTTATCCACCATAGCCCAGCTTCAGGTTTCTCTGACCTATCAGAATTCAACCCAACAGATCATGGTTTTGGATTGCAACCTGACTTGAAGTGAGCATCGACTGACGCCTTGGGCATTATGATAATGGGCTATAGAAGTCTTTAGATTAGATTAGCCAACAGTGAACTATCAATTATATTTCACACTGCGGTTTGAACCCTGGTTGCTGAGGTACAAGACATCAGCAATCAGCCACCATGTCAAGCAATGTAACATAATTCAATGAAACATTCATATAGCTCTTGTTGGAGCCTAAAAACCACTGAAAGTGTAGGTGTCAAAAATGTGCAACCTTAGTTGAAAATGTCCATTTGGTTAAACTATGCAGTGACTTTCCTACCCAGAAACTCCACCGTCATTCACGTCACGTGTACATTTCTAAGGCACTCCTTCCTCTAGTAAGTAAAGCTCACGTATCCCTAGTGGATCATAAGAAAGGTGCTCACTTCCTCTGCTTCAGTCCTTCAGCCAGCAACAGACGAATGCCAAGGTCCTGAACGTGGAACCAGTGCATCACAAGACTTGCCAGCTCATGCCATTACCATGTTAAACTGCTTGGTGACAGAAGCCCAGAGGCTCTTCAAGAAATGCTGAATTAAACACTCTACCATCATTGGACAAAGTGGTCTTCAACGTGTACAGTAGATTTAACTCAAGAAATGCTGAATATATTATGTGACAAAGTGGTCTTCAGTGTGTACAGTAGATTTAACACAGCAGGCTGTTCAAGTGCTTGTATTAAATGAGTAGTAGTCTTTCCTTGAGCTGTGCAAGTATTTGTCTATGCAAGTGTGTACATGCCATCTCAAATGTGCAGAACATGTGCACAAGTATCTGGATAGTAGATAGTGCAGTGTGTGTGTGTGTGTGCGCGTGCGTGTGTGTGTGTGCTTCTACATATTCCAACTACAAGCATGTCAAGTGCCTGCCAAGGTTGGCAGAAAGAGCCCATTGAGCAGAAACAAACACAGCAGTAGAAGACACACCCACACAGTCACCCACAGTGAAGACTATACGTACCATCCACGGCCGGCGGTTTCTGTCCAGGACGGTCAATCCTTGGCTGCCACTCCTCGTGCAGGACTGCACTGACTGGATGGAAAATTCCCAGATACGCAATAAACACTGGAAGGAGGATGAGGCCATTCATGACCTTGGCACAACCTCCACACATCTCTTCTAAGACCCTGTTATGAAGCACCAATATATTTAAATGCTAAGAGATATGCAACAATTAACTGACAACCTTTAAGCAACAATTAAATGACAACATATGCAAAAGAGCTAAAATGTTAACCGTAAGCAACAATTAAATGACAACCTGTATTCAACAACTGACAACCTTTACAACAATCTTAGACAATAAATGACAACCTTTCGGCACCAGTTACAACGATAACAAGTAACCAATAATTAAAATAACAAGTAAGGTACTGTAATCAAATTTAAAACTTATAAGCAAAAGACAAATACGTTATTAATAAAACATTTGCACCAGTTGCTCTTTTACTGAATTCATTTCAAGAGCACAAAATTCATCTCAGAACAACCACGGCTGTGCTGACCTTTGCACTTTTCTGAACATTATTTGCCAACAGATTCACTTCTTCTTAATTAACTCCAACAACATCTAGGCACGCGAGGAACTCCTTCAACAGGCGTGGCTCCGAGGGTGGCTTCAAAATAAAGGTACAGTTACAAACATACATACATGCATACAGACAGACATACAGACAGACATTCGTCACTTCCTAACTCCAAGATAACAGGAGTCCTGCAGACCATGGCATGAAAACAAGGTCTAATATTCACCTCAGACTGTAAGAAACAATCATAATTGTAATCGTAATTCCGAAATTTCTACAGTGCCCAACGAAAGCCATGTCGCAGGGACCAGGTTATTCACATGCGCTCAGTCAAAACGAAATCGATAGGCAAAAGTGTTCGGTTCCAGGTCAAGATCCAAAAGTCAGACAGAGAGACAGCAAGGCAGCTACGGGGGATGGTGTTTGGGGTTGGAGAGGAGAGAGAGATAAGAGAAAGAAGGGGTGTCAGGATAGAATCTGCGAAAGAAAAATGTTTTCGGCTTTCAGCGAAAGGCCGACGCAGAAATGCAAGTGGTGGAGCATCACAACGATCCTACAGATTCTGGCCTTAAGACTGCATTGCATGACAAATAGACCTATAACATTGCACTGTGAAATATCAATGAAGTATTTATGAATATCTGTCTGCACCACTTGGTTGATTGATGCTCATTTATATATCATCACTACACCTTACAGAACATTACATTAAGTCTGAGAAATGGGGTTGAAGGTCAACCAAGCCTCATTTAAAAACTAATTTGTCTGTCTGTCTCTTTATCTGTCTGTCTGTCTCTTTATCTGTCTATCCATCTATCTGTTTCTGTCTTTCTCCATCTGTCTCTCTATCTATCTGTTTCTCTGTCTCTCACTCTGTCTCTCACTCCAACTGTCTGTTTCTGTCTCTGTCTGTCTCCCTGCCTGTTCACGCAATGGTCTATTTGTCTACCTGTGCATTAATCCTACTTTCCCGTGTGCCTCTCATTCTGTCTGCCTGTCTGCCTTTCTGTCTGTTTTTATGACTGTGGAAAGTTCAGAGGAGCAGATGCAATAACACTGACATCTGGGAAAACCGGATTCTCCAAGGAATCCTATATGACTGTTTAATCACAGCTCTAGTATTTTCTCTCCTCTGCCGTATCGATTTACAGCAACTTGATCCACCCATCCGTCAAGCAGATGCTCTAAGAACTATGTCTACTACCTGCAGACACTAGCATACCATTCAGGTATGCTAGTGTCCAATAATACAGTCACTGTGGCCTACAGCCAGTCAGATTCAATCTGTGTTTTGGTTTAGGCAGCAGTCTGCCCAGACAACATAGCCGTTTGGCCACAAAAATTCTTATTTGCTGGTATGGCTTTCTTTCCATCTAAATGTCTATCTTCCTCTCTCTATCCATGTGTCCACCAATAACTGTTTTGGTCTGTTTATGCACCTTTTAGGAAAATTTTGCCTGAAAACCTGCCTGTCTGTCTGTCTGTCTGTCTGTCCGTCAGGAAGTAGCCAGATGAAAAAGGTTAATGAACCAGAACTCATCTGAAAGCATTACATGATTTGTGATGTATCATGTTCATGTTCCACTTCAACATCATGATTAATCAACGACACAGCTTTTGTAATAACTATGAACAGCAAGTGGCAAAACAAACACATCAAAATGAAATAAACACAAAATAACAATGCCACTAAAACAATAAGAATTATTAGTAACTAACAGAAACTGATTTTCACAATGGAAGTGACAATGGTGGTGATGATGATGGTGATGATGATGAGGATGATGATGAGGATGGTGATAATGGTAATGATGATGGTGATGATGATGATGAGGATGGTGATGATGGTACTGATGATGGTGATGATGATGAGGATGATGATGATGATGGAGATGATGGTAATGATGATGGTGATGATGGTAATGAAGATGGTGATGATGATGAGGATGAGGATGATTTTGATGATGATGATTATGATGATGATGATGATGATTACGCACTCTGTGAACCCCAATGTTCCAAATGATGCACAGCAAATGCTGCAGGTGCTTACAGGAAGCTTCTTAAATGACTTTCTTGGCTCTAATGGTCTTTTAAGTGGAAGGGAGCTGATGCCAATCAACTCTCCACGTGAGCACCAGACAGGTGAATATTCGATGCACCTGTCTCGCAATGCAAACAGCAATATCGGCAGGTACAAAGGTGGTTCCTCTATCCATTAATCAACCCCACGTTAGAATGAAGTAAACATTTCCTGGTCCTCTGGTATGTGCTGAACTGCTAATCAAAAGGTCAATAGTGCAAGTTGTGCATGGAAAGCAAGATGTGTTAATGATGGGTTTTACAGCATGGCAAACATTCCTTGGTCCAGTGGTCAGTGGTTGGACAGCCACGCACAGCGGTTGGCAGTTTGAAACCTGTGCTGAGAGAAATCTAATCTAATGACTTCTATAGCACCATTACAATAATGCACAAGGCATCAGTCGATGGTCACTTCAAGTTAAGCCCTATTAAAAAATCACAACCCATTGCAGAAGCCTTGTTCAAAACTTGTTGAGTCTGGGGAATTAAAAGTCGTGGGTAACAGTGGGTAAACAAGTTGAGGGATGAACGAATTGCTTACATTGGTTTCAAGTGTTCAAAGTAAACATCCTGAGGTCTAGTGGTTAGTGCCAGACTGCTACCTGAGAGGTAAGTAGTTCAAAGCCTGCATGGTACTCAGGCAACTGTTGCACACCTCTAGCAACTATAGAACTATGAAGCATAACTCCCTGGCTCTAGGCCACAAAAGCTGTTCATACATACAAGACAGTATGTTGTTTAGCGTTTTAGCTACATCTGTGTCTGCCTTCATCAGACATTGTTCTAAAAGCTTACATTTGGACATTGGTCGATTATATTACACAGAACAAAGGAATAGTGATAGAAAAAGATTCTTAATTATACTAGACTTTCATTTAATTTGCAATTCAATTGACTTATAACTGGATTTATATATTAACCATTTTTAAATTTCAGTTTTAGTCCAAATAATTATTTAGAGACCAATTTACACAAACAAATTAAATTTTAATTTAACCAATTTATAAACTGATGTACATATATACATATATATACATATACATATATATATATCAATTTCAATTCAACTGATTCAAAATCTAGAATTCTGTGTAATTTCAGGCATATCATATCACAAAATATGCACTGCATGAAATGTATACAATAAAAAGGTGATAAATCAAACAAAAAATCAATCCTAAATAATAATAAGACAATTTATATAGCGCCGCAGCACAGCCGAGGTTGAAGAAAAGGTCGCTGTACATGGGTTCAAAAATCAACTACAGTCATAAGATATTCTAAAAAGATATCCTAAAAAGATATCCTAAAAAAATAACATTACGTAACATCATGGGATCACATCAGATCATATTAAAATTAAATACTTTTAGACCAGATTATGTTTAGATTGGGAGAGATCACAACTGCTCTTAAATCACACGATGCAAGCGGATTCAAATGCAAGCGCAGGCACTGGATCCGGCAGCACAGACTGAGCAAAAAGAACTCTATCTTATCCTATCCTCAAATGTCCAGATACCTCCTTCATGCCAACTGAAAAGACTATTCAGATAAAAGGCCTTTCAAAAGTACTGGTGTTCACGCTAGCCACATATCAAAAGATGTAAACAAAGCCACTACATGCACAGCCGTAAAAAAGCAATTACGACCCCTGTTACATTTTAAATGGCCCGTTATAAACGCCTGGCTAAAACAGACATTAATGTTACAATAAAAGATTATATATACACTGCTGCCATTCTAAAAGCGCCTCGGGCTAGCCTGTTGGTTGGAGTGCTTGGCTTGTAATGCAGAGAGTATGGGTTTGAGCCTTCCTGAGACGGTTACTCTGTGGGAACCTTGAGCAAGCCCTTCACTCACAATTGCTCAGCACCAATAAATGATGCTCAGTTATTAGAAAGTGGTGCTTAATAAACGCAGATATAATAATTTCAGGATCTTCAGTTTAGAAGACCTACAGAAATGCTTCATAGCAACACGATACAACTAACACCAAAAGTGTCATAATTTATTGTTGTATGTTCCTGTGTCAACAAACACCCTTAGAAATGTAATTCTAGGATTGAAGGGTCATTCCGTGAATCTTTCAACACCACCCAAACCACACAACATTTCCTTCAAGGTTTTATTTTCACCATAAAATTGCCAACACCACAAGACCTAGCATGGTTCAAAACCTGGACTCATGACATAACAGTCCAGCAAAGGTAATCCCATAAAAAATCCAACCAGAAATAATTTTAAAATATTAATCAATTAGTAACAGCAAGTGTTTAATGGCTCAGCCTGTCTTGTCTTTGTCTGGTTTTCATTCACAATCACTAGTCCCACCATTTGAAGGTTTATACCTCCTCATATTTACAACCCTCATAATGATTCTACCTTTCACTCTAAACTGAGAACATACCTCTTACAGTATGTTTATGGTGGATAATTTTCCCGTTGCCTCGCTTCAGTCTGAGAGTAGATTTCCAAAATTTAGATCCAGGAACTAAAAAAGCTTGTTTGCCAAGAACAGTTCTAGTTTTCTGGTATAACCAGAGAAAGGCAATCAGATGGCCTAGTTGAATAATGATAAGTTTCGGAAATGAGGACTGATTTCAAGCAGTGTGGCTGGCCAGAGTCATCGTTTTAAATAAACCAGAACCCATGATTTGAAAAAGATCCCTGAACATGAAGCTAATGCAAAGATTTAAGTGCAAAGGTTATACACTCATATCTTAAAAGTATCAGCCACAAAGCGATATCGCAAATACCACAAAACCGCAACAAATCAATCATGTCAAGTACCCTTAAAAAATTTAAGACCTAAAATTATCAAGCTGAAATCAGAAGCTCATTCGAAATGAGCCCATATATCCAATACAGCCAATTTAGCATAACACTTTCTTAAACCAATTTTATCATAAGGATCAAGGCTGTGCATTTACTAACCACAACATTTATGATCCTCAAAATTTTAAAGAAAAATGGCCATACTGATAGGAACAAACCGAGACTGATGACATTTTAACTAGTTGCAGGAAAAGCCGTTTAATCTGAAACTCAATGGAGGGTGGATTTTATGAAATATATACAGCAAGTAAAATTTGGGTGAACAGGAAAATTCCCATTAGTTCAGGTAATCTCCTACTGAAGCTATATTTTCCACACATTTGTTCTTGGCCATGCTGCCTCCAACCATAAATCACACCTTGATGAACCGTGTTTTACAGGATGCTTCCACAACCAATATCTCATTGTCTTATTTAATGGCACCAGACAGTTTATGTCTGAAAGCATTCTAACCGTAAGTACTAGTACCTGCTGTTTCCAGACATACTTTTAAAAGTGCAGTTCACTCATTCATTCTGAGCATTTATGTAGTGCCTCTTCAAGATATCTACTTGGAAGTGCTCCTAGCTCAACCACTGAAAACCAGACCCGTTTTAATGTGTTGATAGAAGATGCCTGTTGCCTGTCGCTAGTAAGACAACAGCTTAAGAGGAGGTTAATTCAGACAGATGGCATGACCACATAAAATGAAAACGACATCAGGTCTGAATTTGGTTTCCTGCCAGACTAGATTTATTTCCCTTGTCAGAAAAGTGGAATAATGGTAGTTATTTTCTATACTACATTCAAGCCACAGTGAAGGTTGGATCTATAAAAAGTAACACCAGGATTTGTGATCCAGTTTAAATGGGGATTTGACAAGTTCTTCAAAAAAACTTGCATTATCATTTATTTAATAATGACTTTCTTATAGGGGTTGTCCAAAAATGACCTACTTAAGACCACTCCTTCCCCATGTTCACATTTGCCCACATCTGGCAATGTCCCCTATCCACTTTGCAGACCTCTACACTCCATCAGAGGCCTAGATTATGTTATCCTGTTTATCTTGCAGAGCTAACTGTGCTATGGGGAGGGGTACTTTGATACTGCCACGTCCAGCAAAAGAACCTGAGATTGTTTGTTAGGTGACATCGAGATGGCTGTTCAAATTCGTTTCTGACTATTTATTACATTTCAAAGTCAAATTAACATGTTTAACATTGTGTTATGCTATAAATATTTCAATCATAACCTTGGTCTATTTGCAGAGACTCAGCTATCTGGAATATTTGTTCTAATTCTAATGATCAACAAAGTTTAACAGTTAAATACACAGAATACAGTAAATGTGCCACACTCATTCATATTTGCAAATGATGGTTGACAACCTAAAAGCGTTCGATCGCACTCAGCCATCTATCTATGGTTTTCCGATGGTTCTGACTTCTATATGTAATGGTCATACATTCTGTCCCCACAAGAGACGACTCGTAAGTGCTTTTCTTGTGGCACTACTGCAAATGATGTCTGGAAACATTTAAATCAACCCTGGACCACTGCACAGATGCAAGGGCAAGGCAAAGTATCGATCATCGTCTTTAAAGATCAGAGCCCTGAATATTTGTTCCGCTGAGCATCGTGCAGTGAATATCCATGATATCATATGTTATAAATGTCTGGATATTTTTTCTCCAACTGAGATGTGGATTTACACCTAAGGCGGTGGACTACATCAAGCAAGGAGTGGCACCTGAAGGCTTCTCCATTCTGTATGTTCACCGTCAGCCTGTCAACAGCGGTCCTGGCAGTCACCCACAATCTAAGTCACTGTGTATCCTCTTTCTGACTCCCTCCATCCATCATCATACACACTTCAGCTGGCCCAAGTAGGTAAAGACGCTTCCTCTGATCATCGCTAACATCTATAGTCCACTGTTAAGCCTCATTTACATCTTACAGGACAAATTTTCTTGTATGATTTCCACAATCAATGTCAGTACTCAAATTTTCTTATATGATTTCCACAATTAATGCCAGTACTACTGATCATCTGCTTGTCTGCAGTAATTTTAACTATCGTGGAAATCATACTGACGATGCAGTTTATTAACATCATTCGATCTCAAAAAGCATGCTTCGACACCAGTTTGCCATGAAAATCTGCAGGATTTATTGATCGCTGATCATCCTGCGACGGTTGGAAATGTCCAGGTCAATGATGCTGGCTGTATCTCTGCTATTGGCAGCCATGGGTACATCCAGCTGTATTTTCATATCACCCAATCAAGCAGATCAACACAGTCGAGTTTGAGCAGACACTGATCAACACAAAACTGTTTTCAGAAGCAGCCCAAACAGCAGATGCTTTTGCAGAACAACTTTCTACTGCTGTTCTGAGGGAGCTGGATAAAGCTGTACCCATTTGCACCTGCTTTAGATAACCTGCCAAGCCAATTACAAATTGGCATTCGAATGCTGAAGCAAAGCAAGCCAAGCGAAGTCGTTGTTGTCCGGAACGTCATTGGAAGAAAGCCCAACAGCAAAGCAGGATGTCGAACAATTGAAACATCTCAACAGCATTTCTACCGTGACCATGCAGTTCAACATTGTCTGGGTGACCCTTCCTCCTTCCCTCCCTCTTTACAAACATCCTTAATGGACGACCCCATTCAGCAAAACTATCTAGCAACAAGACACGAGATGACGATCATAAGTAGCTGTTTGTTATGGGCATGCTCCCAAGTCCCTAGAGAACTTTGATATTAATGAGTACAACGACGGCACACTGTCAGTGGGAAGATCCAACGTCAAGGAAGAGGACTAAACCAACTGTCCTCGAAAATACTATGCCACAACTAATGAACCATGGCTTTCTTTTAGGGTTAGCTCAAGGGACTGTTCTTTTCTCATTCCTCTTCTTCTTCCACTTGCTCCAACATAGCAACCACATCGGGAGGACTGAACCTGGAGATTCTACGCTATGAGCCAAGCACTTAAGCATTTAACCATTGTGTCACATGTAAACACACATGTATGCATAAGGCCCCAATTATGGGGCAACGAGTGGAACTCTAACGTAAACAAAACAGTTAGCAGAAAAATAACTCTGTAGTAAAAAACAAACACAGGATAACTGACTGCATGCCTTATAGTTAGCAGAAAAATAACTCAGTAGTAAAAAACAAAAACGGGATAACTGACTGCATGCCTTATTAATTATAGTTATATATATATACACACATACATATATACATGTAGACATATATATATACACATAAATAAATCAACATCCAAGTACATGTGATTCAAATATATGCATCTCCAAATCCATGGCATACTTACAGACACAAAAATAACTGTAATTACACATATCTAGCAATTTGGTAATGACAATTTAACTTTCAAAGAAATCAAGGTAAATTAGGCTGAAATTAAACTATGGGGTGGGGTGAAATTATAGAAAACTAGTGAATTCAAGTGATTATGGTGAAATTAATCAAAGTGTGAAGATCAGTTAAAGCAACGCAAGGCACAGTGGCAAATGCAGAGAAATACTTCCCTCCAGGCCACAAAAAAAGATTTCAACTGGTGCACTAGGCCAGAAATCTAATGAATTTTTCACATCATGTGCCTGGATTCAAATGTTAATATTGTCCCTGCAAAATCTATTTCTACTAAAATTAGGCAAACCACTTATCAGGACTACATCCTTTCAGTTTCACCTTTTAAAACCTAAAGATCATTAACACTGTAGTCAAAGAACCATAAACTGATTTATTTGGTGTTTAATAATAAAAAGATAAACACAAATATCCCAAACACTAATGGTGAAAGACAAAGGAAAAGATAATATGCATTGCCGAAAAGCTACCAAGATTTACCTTTTGCAAACAAATAAAGGAATATTTGAGTTTCTTAAATATTTGCAACTGGTAAGTTAAGTGTAATTAATAAACTCCAATCGCAAATTTGCAAACGTTTAAACTTAGGAAAATTTGGATCACGAACACTTCAGTTACCATTGATAAATAAAATTATTTGCAACGCAATATGCCGAAAAACAATGCACTGAATTGTTAATTTTCTTGCCTTGAAAAGGCACAAAAGAAATCGCAGAGAACTAAAATGCCACATACCTCTTCAAATTCAAGTCACGATGATCCAGGGCATAACATCCGACAACAAACCAGCGCTATACAACGCGACTCACCGACAGGACGTCAGCGCAACCTCCAACTCAACCGATCAAAGTGCATGGAAATTTACTGCAGCCGGGACCGAAATAAACCTTTATATTATTCTGCAAAACGAACAACATCCGCCATCAGAAATATTGAAACAACTATAAACGTTACCGTTTTTCGCTCCCTCGCTCAAGTTCGCGTTAAGCAGCCCAATACATTGAACTAAATAGAGTTTCTGGCGTCGACACTGAGCATCACAATCGCCATTTTAATTAGCCCACATTGTACAGATATTTATTTTATAATTTCGAGTTGTAAGACAGTAAAATTAATTTACTTTTAATGCACTTGTTGATAAATTGTCCATCGCTTCATGTGAAAGTTGATTTTATAAAAAATTCTGTACACGCGTTTGCATGTTTCAGCATCTTGTTGAAAATTCTACTAGCGGGGCCTATAATTCAGCGAAAATCGTTGGGTAGGCCTACACCGGGCAATTTCTGTTTGCACCCAATAAAAATATCCAGAACAAGGCAATTTATGGATATTCAACTAAATGATGACAATTTGCTGAATAAATTCACTTACAGCTTGTGTCCAGGTTCAACTGCACTGCTGCGCCTAACTGCTCGAGTTGCGTGCGTCCTTGAGCGTAAGATTTTCTCAAATTTATTGCAACAAACTTTTTAGAAAATAGACCCGGAACAAATTCAGCCCAGCTGGTGTTTCAGCTATCATCTTTCCTCGATCTGGCTCGAGCTCGGAATTTTCCACTGGAAACAACGCTGAAACCTAAAGCGCACCTGCAACATAGATCTAGCTATAGCTCTGTAACCCATTCTTTACCATTTCAGTTCCGTTTTGGCCAAGTTGGGCAACCATGACGCCTACGGCTGGCGCTTTGGAACTATAAAGACTAGCAATAATTATTAACAACACGCGTACGCCCCTTGCATCTTTGTGGATTCAAAGGCTTATTAGCGTATAAATGTCCGTAACATTATCCATTGTACTTTAGACGAGGAGAAATGCCACGACTCGATAACAGCAAGAATCTTCCAGTTGTGGGCGATAATAATCGTCGTAATCGTAATCGTAATCCCAAGATTTCTACAGCGCCCAACGAAAGCCAAGTCGCGGGAACCAGCTTATTCACAGACGCTCAGTCAAAACAAAATCGATAGGCAAAGAGGTTCGGTTCAGGTCATAATGGTAAACTCGAAATTTCTAAAGCGCTACTAAAACGCTAAGCGCAGGGCACCAGCTCATTCACGAGTGCTGAGTCCAGTCAAGTGGGGTTGTCCAAAGATGCCATATCACACCAAGTCTCACCTTTTCAAGAAATCCTACCCTTATCAGTCTTCCCATTTCTCTCAACTTAAACACAACACACCCTAGCTTAATCTCCCCTCCTCTCTCTGGTCTCAGGCAACCGAACTTAGTTCTTGACATGGCATATTTGCACAACCCCACCGACTTGACGCAGCACTCGTGAATAAACTGGTGCCCTGCGCTTAGCTTTTAAGTAGCGCTTTAGAAACTTTGAGTTTGCGATGTCAAGAACCAAGACCGATTGCCAGAAGTCGAGAGAGAGAGAGAGAGAGAGAGAGAGAGAGAGAGAGAGAGAGAGAGAGAGAGAGAGAGAGAGAGAGAGAGAGAGAGAGAGTAGGGGAAAGGAGTGATAAACGGGACCAAGGATTTCTTACCCAGTGACCCAAATCAACATTTCACAAGGCCATCCGCAGACCACAGCCGTCAGATTCTGATGGAATGGTTCCTAAAGTAGAGGGTGAGGTCGAGTAAACGGACGAGACTGAAACTGCCCTGTTCCGAGCCGGCCGCTACAGATGCAGCCTGAAGATTGTCTTGCGTATAAATGGAGGTACGACAAGGACAGAGTCAGTGGTTAAATGCAGCCGGATCCAGCCGGATCTTAGGTTCGGAACCTTTCATTTGAGATACGCCGCCTGAACTACGAGATCTGCCCCCTAGAAAGGAGGACCGCCACCCAAAACCCGTTTTAATGTGTTTTTGTATGTCACTACGTATGACATATTGATCAAAGTCCAGTCTTTTGGAACACGTTTTTAGTTCTTATTTGTAATTGTGTTTTTGGCTAGAATAATTATAATTATTCTAACCAAAAACACATTTACTAATATTCCGTGCATTTAGGCCTATGTTTTATCCGAATAGCGAGTATCTGCAGAAAGTGCAAAGGAGAGCTACCAAACTGATTTGGAGTTACAAGGGTCTAAGCATAATAATTGAAAAGGTGTGGGCTTACAACATTAAAGAGAAGAATGAACAGAGGAGATTTAAACGAAGCTTATAAGATCGTCAATGGAAAGGAGGCAGTGTAGTGGGAGAGGTTCTTTGAATTAGCACCGAACAAGGCGCTTCGAGGCCGCAAAATAAAAATTAGACTTTAGGAAATCGAAAGGAACACTAGGGCAGAAATTCTAAAATCGTAATCGTAATCCCGAGGTTTCTACAGCGCCCAACGAAAGCCACATCACGGGCACCAGCTTATTCATTGGCGCTCACTCAAAACCAAATCGATAGGCAAAAGTGTTCCGTTCCAGGTCAAGATCCAAGAGTCAGGCCGAGAGACAGCGTGGCAGCTACGGTTGGTGATGTTTGGGATTGGAGCGGAAAGAGGGATAAGAGGAAGAAGAGGGATAAGAGGAAGAAGGGCAGTCAGGATAGAATCTGTGAAAGAGGAATGTTTTCAGTGTTGAGTGAAAAGCCAATGCAGAAATTGCAAGCGGTGGAGCATAGGTGAGTTAATTTAATTACTAGAGTTGCAGACTTCTCAGTGGACACAGCTTTCAAGGAGAAGGTAGGAAGGATTGGCTATTGAACATCACTGGTTAATTTGCAGCGGTTCTGATACAGATTATACGTCTTCTGAACCACTTAAAACTCCCGCTGTTATGCTGTACGCAGGAAGACACCTAGAATTAAACGGAATGTAACTAAGGTAATAAAACTGCTTAATTGTGAACATGCATAACATAAGAGTAACATTAATTATATCCGTAAAACACACTTACATGTATAAATGTTAAACATCAAATCAACAGAGTCTTAGGTAGCCAGACAACTTACTTGCATTAGTTGTCTGGCAATTACGAACACTATCAGTGTCACCTGCTGCCAATTTTGTTTCATTACAGAAGTGTCCGGCTACTGGCCACAATAACTGTGTATTGATACAGACAACATCAGTGTATGAATTTTCTCAACACTTTCATTTTGATAACGAAATGGCGGACTACTGTCGAAGTATGAAAATATGCGAATATCAACATGCAAAATAATCGGATGCAAAATGGCGAATCACGAGAGAATATGATGAAACACGGGGTGCGTGTTTTGTGGCTTTTCAACATTCAAATTGTTTTTGACATCTTATTAAAGAAGAAAAACTATAAATTGTACCCGTTTTTCTACAGCGATCGTATAGCCTCGACCCTATCCGATGAGATCCTTCACCGCCGCTACACGCCATTTAAGGTCCCTCTGCACGGACCGTACTAGCCCGAGATTCAAATCTCTGAAATAAGCCCCGACCGGGACGCGAACCGGGTATCCTCAAGCACAGAGGCTTCCTTGGCGTACGCACTTACCGATGTAGCTAACTAGGCCAGAACAAGAAGCAGAACAGTGATGTTAGAAGACGGCATAGCTTAAGGTTTTTGAAGGTCTATATCTTGAAAAACAACCACCGCAGAATCCCTTAGGTTTGTTTTTCACACAACTAATTTAGAAGAAGACAATCTTCTTACAATCTCTTACATTTCCGATGGACGCAAAAGACGCACCCCTGATAGGACAAATCGAATAAAATATGGCGGATGAATCCAACTGATTACAAAATGGCGGACGGATAAACGCAGTTTCAGGGTCTCAAACGGTCTATACTTTGCACGACTGACAGCAGTAGGCACGGAACTGTGGTTCCTGGCAGTGGTAGCGACCGTAGAAGCCAATGTAGCCTTGGCAGTTGTAGTTCGTTTCCACTCCATTGGCCTCCTTGCGAACAATCGTTGTATGGTGGTCACCATAAAGACAGTCTGTGGGTGATATGCAAGTGCAGTATAGGAAAATATTAAATGCTGTACAATGTATAATGAGGTGCAATACAAAACTGTACAGGCGTCAGTATGATGCACATCAATATACAGTAGAAATCAAGGTCATACAGTGTAATTAAAATTACCCAAGTATTATGCAATGCATCGCAATAACACAAATACAATGCAACAGATTATACAATACAATATCATACAGCATAATTAAATTTTAAAAAAATAGAAAATAACAACGTAATTCAGTACATTATAGTAGACCTATACACAGTGTTTTCAACACTTCTAATGGGTTCAAAATAGTCCACATAATTAAATAAAGTAATAAAGTAAGCATATAGTATAAACTGCAATATAACACAACTTTTAAGTGTACATTGTAATGTACACAGTACCGGTATATCTGAAGCAATATATACAGGCCCTATTATATATTGCTATATGTACTTAATATTGTACCATTCTGTATCAATTGTCGTGTGAATAAGCTGGTTCCCGCGACTTAGCTTTCATTGGGCGCTGTAGAAGTCTAGAGCTTACGATTACGATTACCTTACCTCACCCTATCGTACACAGTAAGCAGAGTAAGTACCGGGGTCGTTTGTTTGATACTGCCTGCAGGTACGGCAACAGGTGTTACGATTGTGAGTCAAGTAGCAGTAGTGAGGCTGTAGTTCTTGTCTGCACAGGTGAGGTGTTTGATCTTCGCATGCTGTTATAAACACAAGATATAAAACTTTCTTACGCATTGTAATAAATACCATAAGAAGTATCGTAATCGTAACAGTAACCACGAATTTATATAGATCATCTTCAAGGAAAACTCTGAGGCGTTTCTCACCTGAAAACGCAGAAAAGAGGCAGAGAAAGACGAAGAAGTTCATGTCGTAGGTAACCAGACAATTCATTCCAGAAAGATAGGCCGAATTCAGCGAAGCTTCCACGCTGGACTGTAGAAGTTCGGGCCGGCGAACGTTTAGGCCTACGATACGAATCTGACGTAGGTAAGTTGTAAGTTGTACACGTTTTTCTATAGCGACCGTAGGGCCTCGACCTTGTCGGGTGCGATCCTTCACCACCGCTACATGCCATTTAAGGTCCCCATGCACGGACCGTACTAGCCCGAGATTCAAATCTCTGAAATAAACCACGACCGGAACGCGAACCGGGGATCCTCATGCACAGAGGCTTCCTTGGCATACGCGCTTACCGATGTAACTAACTAGGCCAGTGGTGGTAAGAACACGCTCGACAAACACTCGTCTCTTGCTCTGAGAAGTTCCCTTCCTAGTCCAAGGTCACACCCAAACCGCGAATAAGAGTGGAGAAAGAGACACCAGGGAAGCAGCGCTGCAAAAAACGATTTTAGAGATCTGCTCACAGCTTTTAAAACCAGATGAACTGGGTTTTCCCTGGGTTTAGCCGGAAGCAGTTGGATGACAGCCAGGAACGAAGCACCTCCTATGCTTTTAATACCACCCACCAAATCCTTCTTCTTCAACATCTTCCTTACTAATTCATAGTCCTGCTGTTGAATTGGGTCGTGTGTGCACCTAAGCCAAAAGATCCTTCGACTCCAGGACCATGCTTCTGAGCAATTTCCGTAGTGGTATGTAAACACCTGTTGTTCTTACTTTGTGTAGCTTTACAGTTTGTACAAAAAACTGTGTACAAACTTGCCACACACGCCCTGCAATACAAGACAACCACTGTGGCCTACACAGGGTCCACAGTTTCACTGTGGGTCATAGGCATTATAGTTTAACGGCCTCAGAAGCCTGGGCTGTTTAGGACTCATTTAGGGGTTGGACAAAGTGGTCTGATCTCAGCACAGAAGTCAATGACCCCAACGCCAGGCCAAGCGCTGAGGTTGGGGTCATGTTTACGCCACAAAATCACACACAAAGTCTCAGCCCAACACTTTACTTCACCAACTGGGCCGCCAATGATTAAAGCAAGACAGTCAAGTGGCTGATCTACACTCCTAAAAACAAATGTCTCTTAACTCCTGATACTGATATGGCTCAAAAGCTCTTAAATATCACCTGCGAGCAATCAAGCGCATCAACGGTTAATCAAAAGACTCCATGGTGTGAAGCAAATGCATGATAAATTTCTCTACGTGGCACAAGACAAGCATTCATCTAACCAACCAGTAGGACTATCTGTGGCAACCCTACCTTAAATCGAACTATTTATATAACGCCATTTCTATTCCGCAAACAGACTGTGCGTTTCACGGCTTTACTTACTGACTCGCTCTAGGCCGTTCAAATTCAAACGTAGGCCACGCCCACAAGATGCTGGCAGCGTATCAAGATGGCCGACTCTGCACACGGATTGACACGAAACCACAGCGAAGTGAGCCGTCGAACTTCAATTTCACATTCAAAACAATCAACACACGTGCACTCGATTACCTGCAGGCGGTGCCGTAACCATGGCAACCATAATTGCCATAGTAACGACTAAGACGAATGAGACGAGCTTCAGAATCATACTTTTCGTCGAGTGCTGTTGTTGAAGACGGTCGAAACCTATGACCCCAATGTCGGTGCTTCAGCATGCCTATATGCACGCTGCTTACTCATGTGTATACCCCTGCACAACAGTATCATTGGCTGTTAGTGGCTAACTCCATTACGTTAGGTAGCCTACACAAGGCCAATATAGAATGGATGGCGGCGAGCAGAACGAGAGAGCTCGAGGTCTTTGTACCCTGGAGTGGGTTCGCCTGGCCCTATTTCTATATATAAAATAGTATATATGTAAGCTAAGTCTTCAGTAGATGTATCTTATGAATACAATAGACGTATGGCTGGGGACGTATGTGTGCGTGCGTGTGTGTGCGCGCGCGTGTGCTAGTGTAAATGTATAGGTTTTACATAGCGACCGTATGGCCTCGACCCTGCTCCATTTGCAATGAATTTATCGGGTGAGATCCTTCACCACCGCTGCCCGTTTGAATGGGGGCCACGTCATTTAAGGTCCCCGTGCACGGACCGTACTAGCCCGAGATTTAAATCTCTGAAATAAGCCACGACCGGGACGCGAACCTGGGATCCTCACGCACAGAGACTCCTTGGCGTACGCACTTACCGATGTAGCTAACTAGGCCAGTGTGATGATAGGTCGCTTGAGTGTTATCATCTCACATGGAACTCTGTACCCTGAAACAAGTTTGATTGAACTGGCACAATAGGTAATCAAATGCAGCAAGGTCGTGTATAGTATTGTTGCTACCTTCTGCCGTATTATAAACCAAGTGTTGTTTTCTTCTGCCTCTTGCAATACAGTAGGCCTACATTTCAATGTTATCCGCCATCAGATGTTTTTTTTCAGAAATCGAATGGTCAGTTGGCGACTCATTCCGTCCTTTCGAGTTTTCGTCACAATCCTCTGATCATCACAATCTGAACAGAACCCTTTTGCCTGTCGATTTTGTTTTGACTGAGCGCCTGCGAATAAGCTGGTCCCTGCGACGTGGCTTTTGTTGGGCGCTGTAGAAATCTCGGAATTACGATTACGATTACGCATGCAGATGGTGTGGAATTCCAAGAACGAACAGTAGTCAACGTAGAGTCGTAATTAAAAGCCCAAGCCCTCATTACAGTTGTAGGCAATTACATACTGGGCTGTACAGAAGAAATAAGAGCACATAATGTACGCAAACGACACAATTAATTGTAAGCCTTGCCTCAACCAAACTCGTCTCTTGCGTTATACCTTCAAAACTATTCTGGCAGATAACGTTTTGAGGGCAGAATTCTGAAATTATAGAGGAATTCGCAAAAACTTTAAGCAATTTACAGGAAAATTTCTGCAGTTTAAAGCAATGGCTGTCAGGAATTCAGATATATCAAAATTCCGATGCATGTTGATATCTCGTACATAAAGTGTATGATCTGCGAGCAAATTAGGAAACTCCGACACTGCCTTTTTAGTCGGGCGGTGCCAGTCCCAAGCCTGGTTAAAGGAGGAGGGCGACGCTAATCATCGTCGTTATGACAGAGCTTCGTTAAACAGCAACTACGAGCCAACTAGGCGAGTGCCCTTTATGCCTAAATCCCCTTATTAGTCTAACTCCCCCTTTCTGGAAAGACAATACGTGCGGTTTGTGTCCACCGCTCGAAGGTCCAATTCAAGCTGATCTATAGTGGGGCACGGTAGCATATTGGATGGAGCGCTTGGATTGTAACGCGGAGAGTACGGATTCGAGCCTCCTCCGAGACGCTTACCGTGTAGGGGCCTTGAGCAAGTTCTTCACTCACAATTGCTCCGTGCCATCGATTGATGCTAAGTCATTAGATAGTTGCGCCTAATAAATGCAGAAATAATAATAATAACAAATAATAATTATTATTATAATTATAATAATGTGGCGAGCCGGGAGCCGTCTCCCTAGCAACGGGAGCCGAGAGCCGTCTCCATAGCAACGAGAGCCGTCTCCATAGCAACGAGAGCCGTCTCCATAGCAACGGGAGCCGGGAGCCGTGTCCATAGCAACGGTTCCCCGGCGGGAAGCTGTTCCCTTGGTAACGAGGACGCATTCGGAACAGTCAGGAGAACTCGGTCTGTCGTAGAGAGCGGTTGCCGGTCGTCGTTGGTATTACTTAGTCGTCAAGTTCTTGTTCACTTGGATTACTCTTGTTAACACTATAGTTAAGCGTTTGGTTGGAATAAAAGTTGGAAAGATTTACAACGCTGGTGTCGACTTCTTCTTCTTCCTGTTCTTTGAGAAAAGCTCTAGGTAGACCACCAGAGTCGAACCCCGCACTAGCCTTAAAGAAGTAGCTCGGGTCGTCACAATAATAATAAATAATTATAATTATAATTATAATTATAATAATAATAATAGTGGTACTAAGATCTTTAATGGATTTGTCTAGCTGAGACAGCTTCAGTTCTACGGAGCATCATCGGTTTTCTGTGGCCATCAATTGTCCATCACGGAGGTTAATTTTCCTCAGTGGCAGTGAAGTTTTTGTCAATGATACATATAGGCCTAGTATTCTGTTGAAGTCACAAAAGGCAAGTGTAAGAGCTTGGTCGTTAGTCCGCCTTGTATCGGTTATTATATTGTATCATTGATGTCCTCGAAAAGCATCGAACACAGAGAACTCCTCATAACGCTCTCCGTAGGAACCGTGTCATTTACTGCGTTATGACGAAGTCGTGTTAATGAAATCAAGTTCACAGCTGTCAGCTGTTGGTCCAGTTTTAAGCGCCAGGTCGAACTCCGAAAAGGTCCAGCCAAAACAAAGCCGATATAATAGACCTATTAGTTGGAAAGTGCTTATTGGGTCGTGAACAGTTGTCACTACTCTTTCAACCAGGCCGAACACCAAAAGCACTGAGGCTACCATGCGATTCAACATCAAGCTTCTACGCTCTACTCTCCAGCGACCGAGAATTTTTGAAGAGCCTTTTAAAAATATATTTTAAAAACGACAAGATTAATGACTGTTTTTAAGTTCTGCATATTGCAGTTTACTTTTTGGCGCTAAGCAAGACATGTCGTAAACAAAAGCAGATAAACGCTAACGATTTTGCATGTAGTTGCGAGAAACCAAGAACTGATGAATGTTTCGACAGCAAGAATCCACTGTTTGTAACAAAGTTGGATATGAAACGTTTTGTAAAATTTATAAATGAAAAATACAAGACATCAACTGTTCAATGCAATTAAATCACACATGCAAGTATAAAAAGCTATTGAATTAACTGTTAAAATCTTACGCTATGCTACGACTTTCTAAGATCTCGGAAATGTGGCTTAAATTATATTTTGCATGGCTTTCTAGAAAGCATCGCACAGTTCATAAGCGTCGAAATGGATAGTTGTTCGGCATCTATGGCTTGGATGCGAATACCTTTTTCGCTGGTTGTAAATGACAAAGCAAACACTTAAAATCCGCAAACACACACACACACGCACACATATAGGCCAATATTTATATCAAAATTCAGAAGAGTTCGATATTTTTATATGATCTACGATAACTGATTGTTTTAAAAATATGCATATCTACCCAAAACTTTACCAACGTTTGAGAATATTCTCGCACAGTTTTCCAACGTTTCGGATCGTGGCTACCGTTTAACAAAGTTTTGAAATTATCGTTGTGCTGTATTAGTCGTGTTTTGACGAAGAATTAAATATTTATTTACTATATATACACATATATTATACGTACATGTAAATGCATACATATATGTATCCATAGATATATGTACAATATGTTGGCCTATGCATGTATGTATAGAGACTTAAAGAACCTCACAATGACGGAAAACATGGCGCTTTCTAACGATATGAAAAGGTGCGATTAATTATATTGACTTTCGTAATCGTAATCCCGAAATTTCTACAGCGCCAAACGAAAACCACGTCGCGGGGACCAGCTTATTCACAGGCGCTCAGTCAAAACAAAATCGATAGGCAAAAGGGTTCGGTTCCAGGTCAAGATCCAAAAGTCAGACGGAGAGACAGCGTGCAGCTATGGGGGATGGTGTTTGGGGTTGGAGAGGAGAGAGAGATAAGAGGAAGAAGGGGTGTCAGGATAGGATCTGTGAAAGAGGAATGTTCTCAGCTTTGAGTGAAAGGCCTTTGTGGCCACCAGACGAACATAAATATTTATGGGTAACGGATCGATGATAAGACTCCGATCTTACCTTTTCTTCTTTTCCTTTCTTCATTTTAGCAAACCATTCCTCTATTTCCTTCCGATATTTTACCAGAACCCTGTGCAAAGTTGAAATTCATCATTTATGGAGTAACTTCACTTTTCAATTTTATTATTTCGTGCCTTTACTTTTACATTTATTTGAACTGTTAATGTTGGACATCGTATGGCGTAGACAGTTAATCACACGACATTTAATCACTCTGACATTTAATCACACCACACTTAATCATCAACATTTAATCACGCAACAATTAATCACGGAGAGTTAGCCACACGTCACTTAATCTAAAGATAAAGGTAAGAGAAACCGACATTCAGCGATTCATATCGACGGCGACGGCGCAGAAGAAGAAGGAGGAGGGGGAGAAGGAGCAGGAGCAGGAGGAGATGGAGGAGCAGAAGGAGGAGGAAGAAGAATGAGGAAGAAGAAGGAGGAGGAGGCAGAGCAGGAGGAGAAAGAAGAAGGGGAGGAGCAGAAGGAGGAGGAGGATGAAGAAGAAGAATGAGGAAGAAGAAGGAGGAGGAGGCAGAGCAGGAGGAGAAAGAAGGAGGAGGAGGCAGAGCAGGAGGAGAAAGAAGAAGGAGGAGGGGAGGAGCAGAAGGAGGAGGAGGAAGAAGAAGAAGACTGAGGAAGAAGAAGGAGGAGGAGGAAGAGCAGGAAGAGGAAGAAGAAAAAGAAGGAAGGAGGAGAAGGAAGGGCAGGAGGTGGAGGAAGAAGAAGGAGGAGTACGAGGAGGAGGAGGAGGAGGAGGAGGAGGAGGAGGAGGAGTAGGAGGAAGAATAAGAAACGCAGTCCATTAAGCTAGACCTGAGGCAGCAATGCGAATGAAATGTCAGCAACTTCATTTTTCATAGCCTCAGCACATGAAGACGTGTTGCCAGCCCTGTCCCTCGCCACCTGATCTTCTCACTGAAAGTGTACGGTCAGTGCGGCTAGTGTACTCATTACAGGCGAGTTGGCTAGGGGGCGAAGGTGTAGCGAAATCTCGAAGCAAATTTCTGCCCTGACGGGGATTTGAACTCCAATCTTTCGACTTACCGTCCATCACCTTAACCACTAGGCCAACGTGCAACCTCCACACGATAGCATTATTTTGCTCATTTAATAATGTTATATTGAGCTTTAAGCTAATGCGTTCGAAGTGAAGTTAAGGGTTGCTGCGATGAATAGCCTTGTCTTCGTACTTACATGGTGGCTATTATCAGTTGTACGATCATTGCAAACGCTATCGCGATCAGAAGCAGAGAATTTCCTTTACCTTTCGCTAAGAAATTGAGCAAATTATTATGAAAATTAATAGAAGGATGAATAAGAAATTATTTGATATTCTGCAGTGCACTCTGAATCTTTAAACATGACGAAGGAAAAACTGTATAGAATAAAACGAAATGACTACGACTAAAGGCGATGATGATGAGAAAGATGTTGATGTCAACGAAAGATAACGCGGGCAGTAAGGAGGAGGAGGAGGGGAAGGGAAGGAGAAGGAGAAGAAGGAAAAAGAAGAAAGGAGGAGGAAGAAGAAGGAGGAGCAGAAGAAGAAAAAAAAGATGAAGAAGAGAATGAGATTTATAATGATGTTGAAATTTTTGATGTTATTGTTGTTGCTGTTGGTGATGATGATGATGGTGATGCTGATGATGATAGTGATGATGATGATGATGATGGTGATGCTGATGATGATAGTGATGATGATGATGATGATGATGATGATGATGATGATGATGATGATGATGATGATGATGATGATGATGATGCTGATGAAGAGAGATCAGCATCATGAACACGATAGTGCCACTGCTGCAGGTGATGATAATTGTTACGGATCGTGAGGAACGATAGTTGGTCCTCTTCCTGTTTATGACGTCAAATCATCAGCTTTTTACCATTTGCTGTTGGTGTCGTTGCACTTTGAGTCGATTCACTGACATCATTCCTCTGTTCTTTATTGGCATTTTCGTCCTTTTCTTGTTCACTTTTTTGCAGTTTTTTTGCCTCAATCTCTGCGACCTTTGCTCTTAGAGAATCTCGCATTTGCTTTAGTTTAGCCGCGACGGGTGTGTCGGGTTCGGAATCCGGAGACCTCGGGGCAACGACTTCTCGCGTCTTCTGTGAGTCGATTGAGTTAGTTTGCCGCTTCTTTCGCCTTTGCTTAATCGGCTTCTCGATTCCAGGGGATCTTTCGGCCTCTGTAATCTCTGCATGTTCTCTCTCTTGAGTGCTCGCGTTCTCGACTTCTTCAGGTTTTGCTCTTTCGTCTTTCTGCAGCACTCTGGCGACGTTGAATAAAGTTTTAATGGAATGGTGTTCGTCACTTGTTAGGGTCTCGTGTCTTGTCGAAAAAGCGGAAGGTGTTTTGGAGGCTAGTGCGAAGTTGTAGTGTGTTTTTTGATTAATCCACGTCTCACCTTTTCTCAGTGTCTTATAGTTAGCGATTAGCTCTGCAGCTCTTGATCCTGCTTCTTGCACCAGTTGCTTCAGCAAGGTTCTATTTTTATGATTAACTTCATTGTTCAAGGCCATAATTTCATTTGTGTTGGTGTCTGTGCGGTTGTTAATATAATCTCTTAATAAGGCATAATCATAAAGGTTGAATGCGTATTCTAACTGAGTCGGCATTTTCTTGAAGATTTCGTCGGTAAGATTAGTGTGATGAGGATCGATCGAATCATTCATAATTTTTCTTCCAAGTAAACTTCTTTCCTTGCTTACAAAGTTAGCTACCGTGAAGCCGTTCGCAGCCGAGGCTCCTGTGCTACCCTGTAAGACCTTTCCCGGGGCTTTCGTTGTCTTAGAAGCTACTGACGTTGCCGTCAATGGCGTCTCGACTCGCGACGGTGTTGCAGAAGTTACAGTTTCATCTGATTTCGCGGCAATGTTGTTGGCAGTGATGCGAACATCTTTTAATGGAATATGTTGATCTAGGTTTAATTCTTGGTTGGCGTAACGCAAAGCGACTTTACTCGCATCATCATTAACTCTCAAATTCTCCTTGCCAATCTCCTCCCGTTCCAGATATCCAAAAGCACGAGCAATGAGAATGTAAATACAAATCGCAAGCACCTCCATCTGCAAGAAATAACTCCTATCGAATACCTTCACACACGCAACTCAACCGTAAACCGATCACTTGACAAGGATATCAAGCTACTGCCATCTATCTGGTCATCTGCATTAGGTGTACAACATATATAATTTGTTTGATTAGTTTCTCTGAAACGGCGCTATATAAACGCCCAATTTCAATTATAAAATATTACCTATATTTACCAAACAGTCCTTGGCAGAGTAAGATATAAAAATAAAATTGCAATTTACACGATGTTCCTAGGTCACAAATTATACCGGTTTTCTTTAACAGATTTCTAATATGAGAACAGAAAGTACTTTTAAAATCTGTTTCCAATTAGGCCTAGGTGAAATTTGCAATAATCATTATTTTAACAGAGATGCTGAACAAGCATATGGCTAGAGTTTTTACTGTACAGACTACAACGCCGTCCAACTGCGCTAAGAATAGTAATTCGATGTTTTTTGGGTATTATAAAATGTGCGAATTTAGTAATTTGCCTATAAGAGCATCAACAGCAGCCTCATCAGCCACGACTACCATCTCCACCATCATCAGGCGTCCTCATTTGTGTCATCCTTACCATCTTCGCCATCTTTATAATTGTCCGTATCAATTTCAACTAATGATCATTATCCCTGTCATCGTCATCGCCGCCCAGCGCGTGTTGTTCTTCACTGGATGAGGACAGATTGAGATTCCCACTCCAGTTGTGTCATCTGTTTGCCCTCTTGTTATAGTTCTTTGTAACCTAAATACAAATATAAAGTGTTACAATACACGACCTGCTTGTGTCTTTGATTGTTAGTTTCCACACGAGCAGTGGTTTAGCAATAGATTGTGCAGGTCGTGCAAAGCACAAGGGCCCACGAGGCCAGGAGCCGCTTGGGCCCCAAGAGGTCAAGGTCCGATTGCTCGATTAGTTAAAGTAGCCAAAGTTCAGTTTGCACAAGGGCCCTCGGAAGGCCAGCTACGCCAATGCACACGAGTATCAGTCCCGTCGTGATATTGCTGTATCGAAGTTCCAGTAAACGCAGCGACTGGAGACCAATGCATATGTCTGAGATATCCGTAAGACACTGGGAGATAATGCCTAATTCTGCAGAAGAGAAGGCTGGAAAGCGATAACACATAAACGGTACTGCTTGGGAAACTGTGACCGAGCATAAGAAACCCTCACAAAGGCGAAAAAGTTAATTTACGAGAAACGCAATCAAAAGGCAAGTATGAATAAAATGGATCAAAATGAGTTCTTTGCATATTTATGTTCCTGGTTTTGTTCGCTGTCAAGGGTAGGGTATGTAGAGTTTCGCTAAGTAATTTTACCTTCAGTTTTATAATGATGCCTCAACAAACACTTAACATTACGCCTCTCTGGTATCCTAATTTGAAGCCATGTGCATCAATTATTATGCCAAAGTTAGTCACTTTTTATGAAGATTTCATTGATGGCAACCTGGGAGACGTATGAACCAGCTCCAATTTACTATAGTCATAAGCATTCACGACCTCCAGACACAGCGATTACAGTTGGGTCATAATTATCGTCAACTTTAACTCGAGCGATTTCTCGAAAGTAGCCTACGTCTTATAAATTGTAACGTTTTTACTATTTTTGATAGAAATGAGCAGTTTCACCTAATTATACTGCAATTCCAACCAGTGCTGTTATCAAACCCATTTTGATTTTTCCGACTCTGTGATGGTTTTCTCATACACGGTTACAATTCCGATGCCTATACCGAAATACTTGAAGCTGTCAGAGGTGCAAAAGAATGGCGCATTTCAATGGAACAAATCAACTGTACAGTAATTTTGTTACAGTAAATAGTTTCGGTTTTCCTGGAGCGCCCAAGTGTTATAAAAACAATTACGTAAATGTGACGTCATAGTTGTCATATGAATAGATTGTTTGAGACAGAATGTTAAGTTTAGTTCTTTAGCGCTATGTGGCTGAGGCAAAATGCGATGTGAATTGTATAAACTTTCCAATCTTCCATTGAAACTGCGCTGCTCACCATTCACAATCACATAATCTACTCCAAGGACAAAGGAAAAGTAACTGCTCGTATTTCCCTTGACCAATCTGCCGCTTTTGATACTGTTGATCGCGGCATGCTGCTTCACAGCCTCGAACACTGGTTCGGTGTTATTGGTCTCTAGTGGACTCGCATCTTGCATTCACTCTCATACGCAGTTCGGTCGTAGCTATCAACTCGTTTTGGTGAATATTGTCTTGAATCGTGGTGTTATATAAAGGTCTGACTGAGCTCGCTCCTGTTACATTGCATGGATATTTCGAGTTTACGATTTATTTTTATTCTTATGTTCTTTTTCTTTGTTGTATTAAACTCGAAACTGAGCCTCTTTGTAGTTTGGCCAAGTGGAGGCATTGGAAACTAAAAGCGTTTTTAAAATGATGGTTGTTACACTCGGTGTCTATGTTGCTCTGCTCTTCCCTACATGTATTCTCATGTATACCCTTAAACACACGCACGCACGCACACACGCACACGCTTTACATATTAAACGTAATGATATGCATAAAATTTAGTTGCTTAGCGTAGGCCTACAATGCTTCAGACTTTCCATTCATTGCGTATTCATGGTAAGAAATAGACATAGGCCTACTTTTTCCAAAGACGAAACCGTCGATTTCAAAGTTCTTGTTTGATTCGCTCTATAGGGCATTACCAAAAACGACCTTCCCGAAATCCCAATATTTAAAATTGCGTAATAATTGTTACTTCATTGTAGGACATTACCACGGATTTCCTGAAATCGTATATTTTAAAATTGTCGAATTAATTGTGAAGTCATTGTAGCTTCCCAGGAAATACAAAAAAAACGACTTTTCCGAAATCCTATATTTAAAAGTGTCGAACTAGACCTAATTGTGACGTCATTGTAACTTTATAGCACAATACCAAAAACGACTTTCCTGAAATCATAGATTTAAATTTGTGGAAGTAACTGTGAGTCATTGTATCTTTATAGGACAATACCAAAAACGACCCTCCCGAAATCCTATATTTTAATTTGTCAGTAATTGTGAAGTCATTATTGATTCATAGAACAAAATACCAAAAGCGACTTTCCCGAAATCCTAGATTTAAAACGTCGAATTAGGGGGCCTAATTGTGACGCCATTGTATCTTTATAGAACAATACCAAAACGACTTTCCCGAAATCCTATATTTAAATTTGTCAAAGAAGGCCTATTGTGAAGCCATGTAGATTCATAGGACAATACCAAAAGCGACTCTCCCGAAATCCTATATTACAAATAGCTTTATAGGATAATACCAAAAACGACTTTCCCGAAATCCTATATTTTAATTTGTCAGTAATTGTGAATATATTGTAGATTCACAGAACAATACCAAAAACGACTTTCCCGAAATCCTGTATTTAAATTTGTCGAAGTAGGCCTATTTGTGACGACATTGTAGCTTTACAGGACCAAAAAACGACTTTCCCTTAAATCCCTAGACTCGTAGATATTAAACCTTAAGCCCATATTTAAAATTGCCGGAGTAATTGTGACGTCATTGTAGCTTTGCTGAGAAGACACAAGGTAAAAAGTTCACTATACGTACACAAGCAAAGAGGCTATACTACTTACATTGTATACAAGTACGCATGTGTGTATTGCATGCATAAAATTATAATAATCAGAACTTTATATAGCGCCACTACAGCAAGGCTCAATACATCATCCTCTTTTTATCTCTCTTTCTGCTCCAATCCCAAACATCATCCACCATAGCGGGCACGCTCTCTCTCTGCCTGATATGTGGATCTTGACCTGGAACCGAACCCGAAGATTTTGCCTATCGAATTGGTTTTGACTGAGCGCCTGTGAATAAGCAGGATCCCGTGATGTGGCTTTCGTTAGGCGCTGTAGAAATCTCGAGGTAGTTTACGGAGGAGATTAGGAAGAGATGAGTGTTTAGTCGAAATCTGAAGGCCGACACACTTTGCAGTTTAATATTTGCCAGAATTCCGTGTGCGGACCGTGCTAGCCAGAGATTAGGTACACTTTACAATTACACAAACAAAATCTTCAGATTTGTACGTTCCTGACTAATAACAACGCAAGTATTATTCTTCGGATTTGGTCGGCTGTTCGGAATATGATCCAGTGCTAAGAAGTTGCTGATGTACTCACTTACTTACTTGGTTTTCCCTAGTAGCGAGTTTGTTTACAAGATGGGCGACTAGTTTTAGTAAAAGCTTGCGATTTCGAAGAAAGATCGCGACAACTTTCATTGCCAGATAGTATTTGTTAAATAAACTCAGAGTTAATGCACGTGAGAAGTAGTTAGTATTTTCTGAAGTTGTTAGTACTTTCTGTCCAGCAAATTTTTCTGCTTTAATGAGAACTATATGCATTTCTAACGCGCTTCGTTGCTTCGAACATAACACACCAGGTGAATCGAATTTAAATCATATGGGTCTCTTAAACCCCTCATCCTTTAGCCCCAGGGATTTGTTTTCTTTGCTGAGGCAGCGCTGATCCACTTAGTAGCTGTGATGCACCACCCAGCTTCTCGTCCACATAGTATCAGTCAGATAAAGCCTCTCTATCTCTGTCTCTGTCTCCCTCATTCTCTCTTCTTCGCTTACTTCCAGTTTTAAACATAAGTATTAACCTGATTCATCCGGTCAGCCACATTCCAGTTTCTGTCGACCTGCACATTACCCTTTGTAATAGCTGCTCTGTGCCCTTATCTCAGCTTCTCCCTTGACCCTTCATGGTACTTCTGGAAACCCCAGTGACTTAATACAGTACTTATAAATAAGCTTGTGCTCGGCAATTAGCTTTTATATATCACAATGGATATTTTGAGGTTACATTTACAATGTTCCACAAGAGTTGCTGGTTTTGCTTTTTGTAGACGAACTGCTGAGTTTAAGGATGCAAGTAACTTGAGATTGCTTACAAGAAAAATGGACGAGAGACAACTGAATACTGTCCGTTCGTCAGGTGTGTACAATGTATCGATGTGCATGTATCTATTCTATGCATATGTGTGTGCATGTGTGTAAGTATGACACGAATTTAGGTATATAAATATGACATAACATATGCGTGTATGTGTACATATGTTTGTGCAAAGGCAGTGGAATGGTTTTGAGAGTGGAGGGCTATTTCTGGTCCCAACACAACAAGGGGCCAAGCAAAGAGGATTGTGCCTCATAGCAACAAAAATTTTGATGACCTTTTTTACTTGTCAACACCTGATGATCGTTCTTTGCTCACCTTGGTTTTTATTCATGGTTTGTTACTTTGTGACGCTTCAGCGAATGACTGAACGACTTACGTTTCCCAGTAGACCATCAGGCTTTTTACTGCCTCTTTTTTGAGTGAGGCCCTTTCCATGCCTGTGTGCTGATGCCTGGTGTATATATACATGTATATGTATGCATATGTGTATGTATGCATGTATGTATGTATGCATGCATGTATGCATGTATCCTATGTACATGTATGCATTCGTGTATGTGTGTATTATGTATGTATATATGTATGTACATGTACACATATTGCATATATGTATATATATATATACATATTGTGTATGTATGTATGCATGCATGAATGTTTGCATATATGTATGTTATAATGTAAAATTCCAATGTAAATGTTTTTTTATTTCACTTATGCATTGCTAGTAGTTCATCCTAAAAAGGTTGGGACAATTTTATCATCATCTTCATCATCATCATTATCTGGTAATTTTAGTTATTTTACACATTCCAGTGTTTATTTCATGTAATTTGATTCCAATTTACATGCCTCTGTCTGTTTTGGGGAAGAAGAAATGAGTATACTGGTATTTTAATTGCCAAGCATAATTTATGTTGATTAGCTTCGGCCAAGTTTGAGGCCATGCTGTTGGACAAAGGCGGTCTGGGAACTGGACCAACGGAAGAAAAGACCATTACAACATTCCAGGTCTTGGATCGGATCATTCCACAGCTTGGAATCTTTGCCGAGATTACTAGACTATGCAGAAATGAGATCTTTGGTATGCACAGCTTATGTGACATTGTTAGTTTGCAGAGGACTTTTAGAGTGAAGGAAAAAGGAAGGGTTGCACAGAGGAAGGGAAAGAGATTGAAGGAGGAATTTAGGGTGGACTCAGGGAATATGTGACAGGTGAATGGATGGATGAGCGATGGAAGGATGGAGTGCTGGATGGATGGGGTGATGGATGGCTGGATGGATGAATGAATCTGATGGATGAATCTGATGATTGGATGAATGAAGCAATGGAAAGATGGAGCACTGAATGGATGGATGTGGCAGTGAATGGCTGGTGGCTGGGTGGATGGATGAATCCGATGGATGGATGGATAGATGGAGCAGTGGAAAGATGGAGCGGTGGATGGATAATGGATTGTGAAGTCACTGTAGATTCATAGGACAATACCAATAGCGGTGGATGGTTGGATAATGGATGGAATGAGGGAGGGAGGTCCTGGAGGATGGATCCAATGAAGGAACAGCTTTTGGTATCTGGCATAAGATGGGAAGTAAGGAGCAAGTTCTGTGATGCACTGGCCTAATATCGCACACCTTGGATTCGTCCATTGCTGGCTCAGGGGTTGAATAGCAGGGAATAAGCACCTCTCCTACATTCCAAATGCTCTACTTTATATGCACATTGCATCACATAGTGTTACATACACTGCTTTCCAAATCATTGCACTGCATTACTTTACATTTCTGTAACAAACTTTATTTTCGGTACCCCTTGTACTTGATTTTTTTAAAAATTAGATGCTGTGTACAGCAGAGAACTGACTGGGTCCACTGACCCTTCGCAAGATGGCAGCCAGTACATTCAGCGACAGCCGTTCTTCCTGATCGTTAACAGAATCAGGGAATCATATGCAGAATCAGAGAACGCAATGAAGGCAGATATGACACATATTCAGGATGAGCAAGTTTCTGATAATATTATTATCTATGTCAGCATTATCTTTGTTATCTTGAATGCCATGGTTCTTACTTTATTGTCAATGTCAACACAGTTATCATTAACACCCTTAACATTTTTAATGTTATCATTTCCAAAGGTGACTTCTAATTATCTGAGAAGTGCTTGATTACTTATGAATTGTTTGCTCATTTAGAGTAGCGTTGGCAATGCTAACGTGACATACTTAAAAATGATATTGTAAGGGCCAAGGTGCGTAACTGACCTCTCTGGAGTGGATCAAGGAATTGATGTTGTTTTTCAGTCTGTCTGCTGAACGTGAACGACTTCTGGAGTCGCAAGCAAGAGTGAAAGAAATGGAAGAGGTCTACCAGACATGCACTGGAACCATTGTTCAACTTGAGACTGAACTGGAAGATGCAAGGAACCAGATTAAAAGGTATATTATATGTTTACTTATGCTAATGATATGAAAACTGGCCATTAAGTAAGTGTGTAAGTTCTTGCATTCTTGGTTTTTAGTGGTTATCTTCCAAAAGAGTGTGACTCTAGTATAAACCTAGCTTGATATTTATTATTCCTGGCAAAACACTTCTGTTATTGGAAGATCATTTCTAATCACATATGCACCTTGTTTCTAATATGCAGTACAGTAACTTGCAAATGGTTGCAGGAGTTGAAATGCACTGACCCTGTGAATTTTACATAAGTCTGTTCTTGTCTCTCGCAAATCAAAAAGATACAACTTTGATTACAGCTATCATCCTTGCATGTCTGAGTATAATAGTTGTAAGAAAATCAAATTTCCTTTAAAGTTTTCAATTGCTAGCTCAGAATATATTCACAAAATTTAATACCGGTAATGTTGATTCATTGCTTTCCCAATCCATCCATCCATTGATTCATCCATCCATCCATTATTTCATCCATACAGCCTTCCATCCACCCACCCATTTATTCACCCATCCTTTCATCCTTCCGTCAATCCTTCAATTTTTAGAATTTTTGTAGGTTATTGTTTAATTAATTAACTAATTTACCAGTTGACTGAATTACATATTTATGTATTACAGTTTGCAGCAGAATATAGAACAGCTTAAGAAAACCGCTGAAGACAAGGAACTTCGTCTGAACAGAGAGATAGCTGAACTTAAGGTCGAAGAAATGCTTCTTTTTGTTTCCATTTCAGCTAAAGATACATATAAATATAATGATGATGGTGATGAGTTCTCTGCCCAAAGGCAGGTCCACTGGCTTTATGCCACCCGGGATGAGATGAGTGAGGTGGTTTCCCGTTGCCTTCCTCACAGACAATTGTGGGTGAACAACTTGTCCAAAGTCGCTACACAATGGCTTGAGGCAGATTCGAACCCCCAACCCTCCAATTACAAGATAGGCCATACCACTACACCACCGTATCCCACAAATATTATGAAATCATCTTTCCTGGTCTATGTTCTATAGCTTCAGAGATACTGTTTGCATCTCTCGCAGTGCCATGAAACAGGAATGATTTGAGCATTTACTTTGATGTCATGTAATTTAATATTCTTAGTCTAGTTAATTTTTAGTGTGTTTTTACAAGTATGGAAGAATCGAAATAAGTCTATGATTAGTTAGAGTGTAACAGTTTCCACGTTTTAAGACCATAATTTACAATTTAATTATCAAAAGGTTTCTGTTGATTTGCAGAGTAACTTGGACCGAGCTGAAAATGAAAGCAAATACTTAAAGACATTTAAGAGTAACTATGACAAACTTCAGAATGGTTAGCATAACCACTTCTTTACAAGCACTAGGTTCTGTATAAAGGCTAGTACATAGGAAAACCAGAAGTTGGGCTACAAGTTATTTTGATTTTAAATTCTGCTAGTGAAATTTTGTGTTAAACACATTTAAATTAGCTTAAATTTTATAAACTGATTGATATTAATTATTAGTCTAGTGCTTCTTGAAAGAGGTCATATTTTTCACCTTGTTCTATTATACCTGTATTTGATCACACAGATTTGGCAAGCCTCCTATCTCTGCTATTATCATTCATGCATTCAACTCTTGGCTTGTTTGTTTTCCTTAATTCTTTTGCATAAAGTGAGCCTCTCCTTCTCTTTAGCAAAATACTACCATAGGTTCTCAACTAACTTGGTGACAGCTCAAGTGATTAGCTACAACTTTTCCAGGATTTTGGAAATGAAATTGAGAGTAGAGATGGGTGATGGTTTGATAACTCATCAGGAGAGAGAGGGCTTTTTAAAAGAAGCATAAACTTTAGCACTGAATTCACAATTCTAGACAATTGTCTAGAAATTTATGTATGATGTGACAGTGAAATCTATTCAGATGAAGAGGAAATGGATGGATGGACGTTCGGACATACGGATGGATCTGTCAAGTAATGGATGGATAGACGGACGGATGGACGGATGGTTGGAAGGCTTGGTGGATGGATGGACAAGTGGACTGATGGAGAATTTGACGAATTTGAAGAATGGATGGATGAATGGATGCATGCATGGATGCGTGGATTGGGTACTTGGACGGAGGACATTGGAGGTAAAGACGGACAGGCGGTTGGATGAGTTAATTGGTAAACTAATGACAGGTATGCATGTATGTATGCATGTTGCATGTATGTATGCATGTTGCATGTATGTATGCATGTATGCATGTATGTATGTATGCATGCATGTATGTATGCATGTATGTATGTATGCATGCATGTATGTATGCATGTATGTATGTATGCATGTATATATGTATGTGTGCATGTATGTATGCGTGTATGTATGTATGAACTACTTTTAGGCCCATATGTTCAAAGCGTTTGACTAGTTAAGCAGATTGATTCAGTGTGCACTTCTTTCTCCTCAGCATTCCAGAGCTGGAATGGAGTGGAGCAACAGCCGAAACAGAGGAAGGGTGAAGTTGCTGCCACGCAGAAGGTGAGAGAACTTAGTGATAGACTGGATGCATAAGTAATTGCTGATAGATGACCATTCCATTCACTCATATATATATATATATATATATATATATATATATATATATATATATATATATATATATATATATATATATATATATATATATATATATATATATATATATATATATATATATATATATATATATATATATATATATATATATATATATATATATATATATATATATATATATATATATATATATATATATATATATATTTTGCTGCTTCATTTTGCTGCTTTTTCATTGTTACATTCACTGGTTCAAGAATTCATTTTTTGTTGAAAAATATTTTAGTTTTTCATTATTCTATTCTAATCTAATGACTTTTATAGTGCCGTTAACTTGGGGACCTTGAGCAAGTTTTTAATGTACGATTGCTCAGTGCCCTCGATTGTTACTTTGCCATTAGATGGTGGCACTTAATAATGGAGAAAAAAATAATATTTCTGATTTTGTTTCATAGTCAACTCTGGCATCTGATGTCCGAACCTGTGGACAGTTGGAGGAGCAGTTACTGACCATTCAGAATGCTCTTATAGAAGGTCAGTTATAGAGTACAGTGCTGAGAAAATGTCAGTGGAACACCATTAACATTTAAAGACTTATCTGAACTATGCAGATTTTGGTTATATTACCTTAGAAACACTTGTTAACGCTGGAACCTTTGTGAGCATAGGAAAATTACCATATTATATAATTATGCATACACTGGTCAGCATAACCATCATTACCTGTGCCACTAATGTTTCCAGTGAAACCGATATTAATAGTGTAACCGATATTACCTGTGCAACTAATGTTACCCTACATGTACAACAGATGTTACCAGTACAGCCTATATTACCATTGCCACTGAAGCACCATTGAAAATCAGTATAATCAGAACAACTATATCGCCAGTGAAACTGTGTATTTCCCTGCATAGCCTGCATTGCCAGTGGAAATGGTATTACCAGCAGGTGCAATTGATATTACCGGTTAAACTCATTTTACCAGTGCAACCGGTATTACCAGCACAACCTCTGATAAGTTTCTCTTGAAGGGACGCTATACAATTTTCTGATTACAGGTACAGTTACAATTACAACCAGTTGAGCCTGATGCTTCTGTCTGTTGAAAATGTGTAGAGTTTGATGAGTTTGTGGAGAGCATCACAGAAGTTCGACTCCAGTTTCTTCCGAAAAGCGAGCTGTCTCTTGTTGACCTTTCGAACAAAGAAGAGGAAGATGATGACGAAACTAACCACAGAGTAAGCGCTGCTTGTAATCTGTAGTGTAATGTAATGTAAACAAGCATTTATGTAGTGCCTTCTTAGGTGTCTCAAAATTGTGGCATGTATGCCTTATTGTAATGTTCTGTAGTGTAATAAAAGCAAAAGATTTTCTGACGCAGCTCTGAAATACACTCCAAATTAACCTCCCGCCTGTTGCCATGTTTTCCAGCTTTATTTATTTTGTGCCAGATTCAAGGTGTCCATAAATGGCTGATGACTTATACTGAAGACCAATTTTTTCCGTCTTCTTCATTTGCCTTCACTTATTGATTGGTTGATTGATCGACTGATTGACTGGCTGGTCAAATTGATGGATTGATTAATGTATTGAACATGTGATTACCAGCTGATTGTGTGACTGGTGGAATACTGTAGATCCAGTATTAAAGCTGTATTGGATTGAAATTGTTTTCCAGCTTGTATCAATGCGAGACAAATTCACAAAAAACATTGGTGAATTAGATGCTGAGCTGCGGAAGCTGATTCGTCACAGGCGCCAACTTCAGCAACAGCTGGAGGAGATAAAAGAGGCAGATGCTCAGGAGTAGGTGTCTCTTGTATTGCTTTCATAAGTCTCTGTCGCTTTCTGTCTCTTTCTGTCTATTTCTCAGTCTCTCTGTCTCGTTCTTTCTGTACTTTAAATTACAAGGATATATTGGATGTTTATGCACTTATTTAGATCAACTGGCTGGCCACATGTGCTGCATGTTTGAGAGCTATTTAAATGGCACTAAATCAAGTGTTGATACATAAATACATATCAGTAGATTCTTGTTTAAGGTAAGGCTAGGTCATGTAAATCTAGGTCAGGTGTAGTAATTGCAGGTGAGCTAAGGGCCACTAAGGAGGTAATATACAGGAAGATAAGACTAGTGATGGTAGGGTGAGGTATTATGTTAAGAGAGAGAGAAGAGAATGTAATTGCTTATGCTCTAAATACCTCAGTATGTCATCAACTGTCCAGCGCCAGATAAAACTTCTGTCACAGATTACGTTGCTTGACAAAAATGGTAATTTCCTAAATAGATATTTTGCATACATATATATACACACAGACACATTCATACACACGTGCACACACACATATATATATATATACATACACACATACAGACATACATACATACATTCATGCACATACTTACTGTATGACAGGTATGTACTGGAAGACTGTACTAATTAACAGTGATTTTACTTATTTTGGGTCGGGAGTGCCCCTTTTGAGTTTATCCTCTAAGAGGCGCTTTATAAATCTTAAATTACAATTACAAATTACAGTGTTAGTGATGCAATGCTAAGTTATGCTGTGGTTTATTCCTGAAGTATTCCTGTGTAGTGACTGTCCATATATGTAGAGAAGTACCGTTACTTGTCTGTTTAGGAAAGAGCAGAAGAAGTCTCAAGAAGTACTGATTGGCACATCGAAAAGTAACTGCAATCAACCGATTGATCAGTCAACCAATAAATTCATTTATCATTTATGCATCAACCGGTCAACCAAAAATTCAATCAATCAGTCAGTCACAATAATCGATTACAACGGTCAATTACAGAAATGTGTCATTTTTTCAGTGCATTTACTTTTTGTTACTAGTAAATGATCAATGTATCTGGGTTTAGTTCTTAGGCTGGACAGAAATCTTAATTAGAAGACCTTTTATCCCAAAGGTCTGAAGTTTGGCTAATAAATTGGCTAACTAAAACTCCAATCAGTAACTACTTAAGCAATCAGGCAAATATATTGCACTTGAAGTGATAATTGCACCTAGCAGAATGTTATTTGTAATAACTTCCTATTAATTAAGGTGAACAAATAATAATTTTCTATTTGTTTTGCACTTGGACTCGTAAAGTGCATTTTAGATTCGTTTTGTACATCTGTAGGCATTGCTTTAAAGAACTTCTGGCATCTGGTTGCTTACAGCTGCTGATGTTGAAGAAGAGATTTCTGAGGAGCCTTCGTTCAATCCTTTCATACCACAGGAACGAGTACTAAACAAATACGCCGTTATGATCTACGCCTCAGACAATAACGCCAAGAGCTTCTTTGAGTTCAGAGATGCAGCATTCTGTCCAAGCTGCCACGAAAAGGTTAGCTTCATTTGCAAGGAATTTGTCACGTGATGGTTGAGTGGTTGAATTTTTACATGGTAAAACTGTGCGCTGGTTCAAACTCCGCCAGTACAGACATTCAGGATTTCAGTGAGTCATTATTTTAACATTTACCTTAGAATGCAGTATCTGCAGGTTTAAACCTCGCTGGAACAGGCACTGGTGATACCAGTGAGTCATTACTGTACAGTTGTAAGAGATGGTAATGCTGTGTTGGCATGTCATACTTCTTGAAGAAGTCGCTAGAGATTTACAGTAATTATTGTACTACTGTAGCATTTACTCTACAGTGCAGTTTGTGCTTGTTTAAACCTATGCCAAGGACATTCACTACTTGAATGAATGAATGAATGAATGAATGAATATTAAGAGATTAACGTGCCAGACATCAAAAATAATTTGAAACAGAGGCACTGTCAGTCGCTCAGGGGGAGTCAGGCAGTAGAAAGAGGGAAAACAAGGTGATAGGTGACAGGATTTAACAGTTAGATTTCTGTGTAAGAAATCATATGCAATTCAGGCAATGGATGCCACTATACCAAGAACTGAATTCTCTTCACTGAACTACAATAATATGACGAGTAGTTGCAGAGGAGCCGGGGAGAGACGGTGTGACGTTAGGGTGGAAAGGGTCAAAAATATTTATCTTAAGGATTTTGAGCAATTCATTATTGGAAAATAATAGTTCACATTATCAGTTTTGTTGTATCGTTAGCCAGTGGTGCTGTATAAATTTTATAAATAAAATGAGCACATTACATTACGGTGTGGTTGGTCTGATATTTTATTTCGGTTTATGATAAGAATATGGAGATCTTCATGAGAAGTCAGTCTGTAATTAAGTGACTGTTATAATGCATTGTTAATTGTTCTTTCATGTCTTAGTTGTCTTTTGTTTGTTGTTGTTTCAGACAGTTGTGTGTCCTCACAGAATGTTGAACAATGAACACATTGTTACCCTTGGTCCTGGTGTAACTCATGTCAAGCTGGTTCATCCACGTGTACACATCAGTCAGGATCATCCTGAGTAAGCCCTACTATCAAACAAACTATTTTTTACCCTTTCCACCTTAACATCACACCGTCTCCCCCCCGGCTCCTCTACAACTAATCATCATATTGTTATAGTTCAGTGAAGAGAGTTCAGTTCTTGGTATAGTGGCATCCATTGCCTGAATTGTATATGATTTCTTACACAGAAATCTGACTCTTAACCCTTAGGAGACTTGTAGGTTTTCCTACCTTGATTTGCACCTGATAAACATGAGATCAGTGATCCCATTATTCAGTATTTTTATGTTAATATCTCTCACTTTACAGTGGATTTTATGTAAGGTATTTGTCTTGGATTCGTCAGTAGCTTTGGCCTTGAGCAGTTTCAATAGTGTTTCAGCATCTGTTGTTTCAGTGAAAAAGAAGCTGAGGCATCACCTGACACAGCGCAAGATGGAGCAACAGATCCTGAAACACAGACTCCGTCAGCTGCAGAAATTTATTTTGTAAGTGGCTGCTGTACCTTAATATTACTCGCCTGAGACAAGGTTCTTGTAATGTTCCTTAGTGATAGATCTTCTTACACATATGTACCTGTTGTTCAACTTTGCACTGTTGCTCCTACCAAAATGTTTATGTGTATAACTTTTGTAATCGTAATCATAAACTCGAGATTTCTACAGCCCCCAAAGAAAGCTGAGTTGTGGGAACCAGCCTATTCGCAGGCGCTCAGTCACAACAAATTCGATAGGCAGGAAGGTCAGATTTGGTTCCAGGTCAAGAGCCTAAGGTCAGGTAAGCAGAGAGTCGGATGGTGGGTGGTTCTTGGAATTGGAGTGGCAAGGTATTTGTAAAGAGAAGAGAAGGAATCAGGATAGGATTTGTGGAAGAGGAGTGCTGTCAACTCACAGTTACCAAGCTAGGCCTTGGATATCTTGAATGCTTAGGGTTTATTTTATCGACTTTCTTGTATTATGCAGCACCATGAAGTCAGCACTGACAGGGCATCAGTCAAGGACACTAAGCGGTTAAGGGTTTGCTCTGTCAACTCTGGCATCTGACGTCCGAACCTGTGGACAGTTGGAGGAGCAATTACTGACCATTCAGAGATCATAGTGTTCACCTCCTGACAGGGTGGAACATGCAAACTGCCAGTGCTAACTAACACTCAAGGCCCAGGCTGCAACTCATTTGTAACACAGGCATCTGCCATTTCTCTTGTGTCTAAGGATTGAATGCTACCTAAGTGGCTATGTTCTCTGGCCCATGGGAGCTTGTTGGTCATTAGATTATGTGTAAACGTAAACTATCTTGTGTATTGGACTGTCCTTCAAGTAATATGGCTATGTTCTATGGCCTTGGGAACTTGCTGGTCATTAAACATAAATTATCTTGTGCATTGGACTGTCTTTCTGGAACAGTCTTCCAGTAAACTTACGGACATCTCAAGCAACACTATCAACCTGTCTTAAGTCATATCTTTTTTAGATCTATCAGGTAGCCAAGTTTTAGCTCCTTTGTGAGGTTCCTTATAGGCACCACATAAGTAGCCAGAGACGTAAATGCATACACATTGAACTCTGTGAGATGCTGGGAGAAGCTGCCTCTATTCTGATTGTTTTTTCGGTGTTAGACTCGATCAACTGATCGACTCTGGGAAGACTACAGAGATAGAACTGACTTACAGAGAAGCGTTCCAAGACCACTGCCTATGGTAAGTCCATCTGTAAGTAGGCTTTGCGTATGTCGGCCCCACTTGCTGGAACCGTCTCTCTCAAGATCTGCGACTCGAGCTCATCTATCTTCCCCTCTTAGGGTTTCGCAGGTGGCTGAAAACTGTACTATTTAACAGTGATTTTACTTGTTTGGGTCGGGAGCACCTCTGTTGAGTTTATTCTCTAAGAGGTGCTTTAAAAATCTTAAATTACAATTACAATCTGCATTTGCTGACTTCAAGAAGCGCAATGAGCAAGTGACCTGCTGAGGTCATTTATTACAGATGAGTGGCAGCTGTACACTTGTATACAGCACCTCCATGTAAAGTAAAGTAAAAGTAATACAGCTTCCGTGTCCCTTATGGAGGTGCTCATTACCTGAGCCAGCACTGGTTAAATCCGAAGGTCCCGGACTTGGGGTTAGCGCATCACAAGACTTGCCCTTTACTTACCAGCTTGCTTGGGTACCAAATTACGTACATCTTCATGTAATAGCCTATTGTTCAATTATGAATAATGCTAATTAGCACATATTACGCCACCTCCGCATATGGGGTTCAGTGCTGCGTATTGTAACGAAATTCAGAACATATCTTCAATCTAACCAGATATTGTTTAAAAAATGATCTGAAACGTGATCGTCTGCAGTGTTATATCATATGAGTATTTTGTTGGTTTGCAGCTTTTTGAATGATTTGTTTTTTTATTTATTTTATGTAGGACCGAACTGTCTCAGTCATTTATCAATTCACTGACTGCCTCTTGCAGTTTGACCTCAGCTGCTCCGATGATGAAGAGCGTCTTTCCATTCTGGTACTAATTTTTTTGATGATGACTAAAGTTGTTGATGAAGCCAGGGCTTGAAATGGAGGGTTACGGTGCCCAAACAAACTACTTTGTTGCAACCAGGTGCTCAAATCAAAATCGGTAAGGTCAGGTTCATTTCCAAGTTGAGATCCAAAGGGCAAGTGGATAGATGGACGGATGGCTATGGATAGATGGACGGATGGCTATGGATAGATGGACGGATGGCTATGGATAGATGGACGGATGGCTATGGATAGATGGACGGATGGCTATGGATAGATGGACGGATGGCTATGGATAGATGGACGGATGGCTATGGATAGATGGACGGATGGCTATGGATAGATGGACGGATGGCTATGGATAGATGGACGGATGGCTATGGATAGATGGACGGATGGCTATGGTGAATGGCATTTGGGGCTGGAGTAGCATGAAAGATATGCGAAGAAAAAGGGGATACTGTATCCGTGTAGCATAAGATTACATGGGATAGGATATCATGGGTCATCTTTAAGGAGGGACTGTTTGTTATCCAAAAGATCTTGGAATCGTAAGATTGAGCATCTGAGAATAATAGAGATATCTAACAAGTGAACATTTTCCTTGTCTGAAAAAAAACAAGTGTTTCCCCATTGTGCAGAACTGCCCAGCCATATTTCCAAAAGTAAACTTGCACATTTTTAGAACCAAGCCCAGCTATGCTGACTAAATGCCTATCATTGATTTTAATATATAATACTGTTTTACAAGTGTTAACTGCTTTAGTCGTTCCTGATTTATTTCATTGTTACTTTTAATTTTTTTTTGTAATTCTAAACAACTTAGCATCATTGTAAGCGTGAATAAATTTCTGTATGTTTGCCTGCAGGATCGCTTGTACGTTTTCTTCGAAGATCGATTCATTAAGCAGAGCCCAGCATTTCTTGCTGCTCATGATTTTCTGAGCTCAATAACTGAGCATCAAAACTCAAACAAGGTGAAAACCTGTTTGAACTGTCATACCATTTGAATTAGATTAGATTAGATGAATTCAGTTACTGATGTATTTCTTCTCAGGTAAAATGTGTTATCAATTTTGCTTAAATATCACGGGCCGTGATATGAAGCAAACATTGATTGATGACTTGTGTATTATGATAGAGGTGCTATATAAATTATTAGCTTTAGATTAGACTCTGTGAATGACAGTCATTGGAGGCACAAAGGCGGCCACTGATAGAGGTTTACTCTGATGCTATTTTTTTGTTAACTCTCAATTGTTCACAGGTAGTTTTCTGACTTTGTGGGTTTTTTTTGTTGTGCCTCAAATTTCCTTTGTGTCATTGTTCATTTTAACTAATTATGTAATCGTTCTGTACGATGTAAAGCACAAAACATTTCTGTTAATTTGGTTCTTTTTCTGTACTTTTCAGCTGGTCTGGGTCTTTGTCCAGGCGCTCATTGGCAATTTGGATGCCTCTGTGCTGAGATATGTGCTGCTGGTGAAGGACTTGGCCAGTGTAGTCGCCTGGAGAACTGTTGAGGATTTCAGAACATTTGCTAAGATCATCTACCCTTTTCTTGGAGTAAGCCAGCAGTTAAATTTTGCCTTTTGAGAGTAAATTTGCCTGGGGTTGGTTAGCATGCTTGGACTGTCATCCCATGAACACTGGAAAATCTGGGGAGAGGTGTTTGTTGTCTCCTACTTTTGACCCAGAAAATTAAATTTATGGTTATACTGCATTGTGTAACACTGCACAATGCATATAACCCAATGCTTATATATGTATATATACATATATATATATATATATATATATATATATATATATATATATATATATATATATATATATATATATATATATATATATATATGTGTATATATATATATATATATATATATATATATATATATATATATATATATATATATAATCTGATACATACCAGAAAGAGGATCAAATCCTCACCAGCGGAGAAGATGTTTCAAGATTTCTGCTCCACTTATAAAATGAGTACATTACCATACTGTGTCAGTGGGAGGATCAGGTGACGAAGGACAGGACTGGCCACCCGCCCTGATGTGCTGATGCTAAGAAAGATGAAGTTGCTAACACTTTATACCCATAGCTACCCCTCGGGTCTAACTTAAGGGACTGCTCTGGTAATTTTTAAAAGGTGCTATGTGATGATCCAGACAGATTTATATTATGCATGTAATTATATTATAATTACTTAATTTGTGGATGTGTTGGTTGTGTTTTGGTTTTAGGAAGATGACATTGATGCATTTATTCTGGGCTACATCTCTTTCAGTGAGAACAAAATTGCTTTGGATCTAGTAGCCGACTACATCATCCATACAATTATGAAATACCGTGAGCCCCGATTTCTGGAGGTAATCTAATATAATCTGTTGACTTCTGCAGCATTTTTAGCACAAGGCAAAAGCATTGATGGTTGTTTCAAACGAAACCATTGTCAAAAATCATACACTGTTGGAGAAGTCTGGTCAAAATTGAATAGTTCAGAGAAATCTGAAGTTAGGCTACTGTGGGTAAGCGAGTTGAAAGAGATGAGATAAATCAGTGTATTCATAAGATAAGGCCAGCTGAAAAAGACCAGTTGTAAGTGTTGTTACATGAAAGCCACCATGGATTTCAGGTAACAACTGCGGTGTGTAGGTCACCACTTACATTGTAAAACCCATGTCTAGTGTGTTCGTCCGATGAACAATACACGAAAATCTGGGGAGAGGTGTTTGTTGTCTCCTGCTTTTGACCCAAAAAAATCAATGTTTTGGTTATACTGCATTCTGTAACACTGCACAACAACGTATATAACCCAATGCTCTCTCTCTCTCTCTCTCTCTCTCTCTCTCTCTCTCTCACTCTCTCTCTCTCTCTCTCTCTCTGTCTTGCTCTCTCTATATATATATATATATATATCTCTATATATATATATATATATAATGATACATACCAGAAAGGGTAAGGAACAAGCATTTTTGAGCACGTGTAGCTAATCTTGAAGATGTGCTATATAATAATTACATATTACAAATCACTACAATGCAGGGATATATATATATATTATATATAATATATATAATTAATATATAGAAATATACTTGTGTATTCCAAAGCTTATTCACTCATTTGCTGGCCTGTTTCGTTGCCAGATGGAATCGGTCTTGGTGAGCCAACCAGGCATAAATCCATCCTACATGACAGAATCCGAATTCATGATGGCAGCCACTGAACAGGTGCTCACAGTTTATGACAGATTGCAGCGCCACCTATTCAGAGAGGCTCTTGCTTATGTCACTCAATTGGACGGCATCTGCAGTGGGGTTCCCATGCTGAGACTGGCACGTATCCTTGATTGTATCAATAGCACCTCTGTTAAATGATAGTCCTTTCAGCAGTGGTGGGGTGATGATGATGATGGTGATGATGATTGATGATGATGGTTGATGATTGATGGTGATGGTTGATGATGGTTGATGATGATGATGATGAGGAGGAGGAGGAGGAGGAGGAGGAGGAGGAGGAGGAGGAGGACAAGAATGTTGATGATGATGACACGAATCATGACGTGTATCTCCTGTGGTCACTGAGCAATTAAGCCATTAACACAATTGCTAATGCTTAGCATCACTAAGTACAATGCATTTTCTTGAAAATGACGATTGCAATGCTGCGTCTAACAAGAATTCAGAGTCCTTAACTCGAGTTAAGAAATCTCGAGCTACATAAATCTGCTCAGTTCAACTTACCAAATGAAGCGACAGATTCGATCGTGGCAGATCGATCCAACCGATTCAGTTCTGCTCTGACTGTGCATCAAAACAGACTTACACGTTATAGGCCAAAACATATTAAATACTGAGATTTTAGGCAAGAGATTTGTGGATTGAGACTCCAGAACACCGCCAGCGTGCTAAAACATTGCAAGTATTTAGGCCTAACTGAAAATTGAAAAATACAATTAAATGGACCTTTCTTGGTTTGCTGTCAATAGGCGATTTGAGATCATGTGTTAGCGTTGAAGAGGCTCCTTGGTCTCTTTTTGTTTAGGGTGCTGTGCAATAAACTGACGACACACGACAGTCAAAAGATAATATTATAAGTGATCATTTAAATTGCTAATAAGAAAATAGCAGATCCACAGAATGATGATAAACTGAAAATAATGGCGCTATAAAAATGCGAGAACCTGCCGTGTGTCTAAAGCCGGAAACGGTTTCCCTTTGGAGCATAAATTGAACCGCTGAACAATCAATCACTGGCAGGGTCACGAATTGAGTAAAGGACAGCGAACAACAAATTTCTGCAAATCAGTGCTTTTTCTAGAAAAAAGGTTCCGGAACTTAATTATGGAATTTTGTGCTAAAATTTCATTATTTTTATCAATCAATAAATACTGAAAACAGTGTAAAGTTGTAAACACTGAAATTGAGTTAAAATAAGTCACATTATATTACATAATTAAAATAACTTAGTAACAATTCTTTTATTAAAAACTAAATTATTTTTTATTAGCCGAAAAAAGGTGCCGGAACGCCATTCCGGAGCGTTCCATCTGAAAAAGCACAGCTGCAAACCACTTGCAACAAAATGAAATTCAGAGAAAATGCAAACTTTAGTGAGAAAAAATTTTGCAAATATGATTCCACTTCCCGTGTTAGTGGTCGGGGTGATGATCTGTAATTTGATTTTAAAAACTGCTAAGATCATCTACCCTTTTCTCAGAATAAGCCAGCAGTTAAATTTATTTGCATCGATGCAAAGCCGGCCAGCATGGACAGTGTGTCGATTCTAGTCAGCTGCGTCGATGCTGGCCGGCTGCGAGTTGAGTCTGGCCGGCTGCGAGTCGATGCTGGCGGGCTGTGTCAATGCCCGTCAGCTGTGTATCGATGCTGGCCGGCTGCGTGTCGATGCTGGTCGGCTGTGTATCGGTGCTGGCCGGTTGTTTGTCGATGCTAGTCGACTGTGTGTTGATGCTGGCCGCATGTGTCTCGATGCTGGCCGGCTGTGTATCGATGCTGGTCAGCTATGTGTCGATGCTGGCCGGCTGTGTATCGATGCTGGTCAGCTATGTGTCGATGCTGGCCGGCTGTGTATCGATGCTGGTCGCTATGTGTCGATGCTGGCCGGCTGTTTGTCGATGCTGGTCGGTTCTGTGTCGATGCTGGTTTGCAAGACATTCAGATTCATATGTAATACCTTGGATAGAAAAATATTGAATTTTTCGAATATATTCAATTTATTAAAACTTTGTACAAAGACCGTTTTTAGCGCCTATGATCAGTCGTTAACAGTACCAAACCTGTATTTAAAATGTCTTGAATATTACAGTTACATGATATTACCAAATTTGAAACTGGCTTGTTTAAGTTTCACTATCCAGCTATCCAAGCCCTGTCTAGGAGAAGTATCTTGAACTTAATTCTCATCTCGGCCGGAACCCAATGCAATGTATCACCCAAACAGCTGGAGATACGCGAACATTTAGACAAGTTGTCTACGATCCGCTCAGCGCAGTTAAAGACCGACGGTAGCTGGCGAGTTCGTGACTTTGGCCGGTCTACAAGGACTGAGTTACAATAGTCCAAGCGCGTCCAAGGTCGCTGCTGCGTCGTATGCCTGTGATGTCACAGTTTTTAATCTGTATATAGTACGCAGCCTTGTCTGTAAACTTGCGATTTCTACAGCGCCTTCCGAAAGCTAAGTCGCCGGAACCAGCTTATTCACTGGTGCTCAGTCAAAACAAAATTGATAGGCAGGAAGAATCAGATTCGGTCCCAGGTCAAGATTCAATAGTAAGATAGGCAGACAGACAGACATCTACGGTGGGTGGTGTTTGGAATTGGAGCAGTAAGAGGATAAAATGACGAGGAGGAATCAGTAGCAGATAATACATTTGACTTGGAATTAACTGAAGCAATTGGTTGATTAGTTAACAAAGTATGCAGATCGGTTTTCTCTGATAAACTTGGTTTGTGTACTGTTGCAGAAAATAAAATTATGTAACGACCTGATTTCAGAGAGAAAGAGTTAACTGTATACAAAGTAACTTTGATTCGTGGACCTAAGGTAGATCGTCAGATATACAAACTTGTAAAAGCAAAGATTGTCATACATCAACTAGTCGCATGTTGTGCTAAAATTTCATTATTTTTATAGATCAATAAACAATGGAAACAGTTTAAAGTTGTAAACACTGAAATTGAATGAAAATAAGTTACATTATATCACACAATTAAAATAACTTAGTAACACAATTCTTTCATTAAAAACTAACTTATTTTTATTAGCCGAAAATAGGTGCCGGAACACCGTTCCGTAGCTTTCCGTCTGAATAAAGCACTGCTTGCGACTGTTTGCTTGTGATATTATCGTTACATTGACAGTTTTACTGTTGGGTGTCTGAAATGGTTCGATTTAACGGAGGAATAGAATACTAACTGTTGCTTTCAGCATAATTATTATGAAGCAGTCGAGTGGCTAATTGTTCAATGCTTCTATCACAAGTTAGGCATGTCTGATCTGGTTCCAAAGGTACCAATATACGATAGCCTATACAACCGTATCTTAGAATGTCGAATATGGTCAAGATTGAAACCAGGAAATATTAAAAGCCTTAATACCATCCAATCGAAGCGCTACAGAGTTCTGGAAAAATTCGGCGAAGGAAAATTTGGTGTAAGAAATATCCTTGGTGAGAACTTCGTAAAACCTTATCGGTTCATAAGAACTGCGTATTTTAGGTAAATTGCTGGTGCAGAAATTGGAGATCTGTGTGTGAACTGTACGGGTCTTTAACATGAAAACTGAAAGCAAAAACCTGTCTGAATGATTTAACAGTACTTGATCATTGTCAGCTCAAATCAACATTCATCTCAGGATCATAGCTTTGGACATAAATAGTATGAACTGTGTAGTTATATTTACTTATGTAACAAAAGTTTGGATGGGTTTCATCTTGGTTATATACGAACTTTTCCCGTAATGTTGAGTTAACTGCTCGAGCGCATTTGCTGTAGCCTAATCAACGAGAACTGCGTATTTTAGGTAGGCCTAAATTGCTGGTGCAGAAAAAATGAGATTTGTGTGTGGGCTGTGCCTATTCTGAAACGCTTTTGGCCTACGGGTCTTTAAGATCGTGAGAATTACATTCTTAGCAGTTTATTTCAGATTTCAACAAAATCTTGTGTTCCTGAACTAGCCGAGACACCTAACTTAGAAAAAACAATAGATGCAGCGGTAAAACAATAGTCAATGTCTTAGTTTTTATGGTAAATGAAACTCGAAGCATGTTATCTACGTAAGCGTTTAAACAGAGCTCAATATTTTAAAAGAAAGCGTACTATCTACGTAAGCGTTTAGAGAGTGCTTAATATTTTAAAACAAAGCATACTATATACGTAAACATTTAAGGAGAGCTTAAATTTTTAAAACAAACATTTAAAGAGAGCTTAAAATTTTAAAACGAAGTTGTCATCAACGGTCGTTGATCTCTTGATCTTTCAGCTTGTTCGAGAATCCATGTTGATGCGCATCCTTTATTGTACGGTTGTCTTATTTTAAAAATGTTACGATTTAACGAACAGTAGTTTATAATTGAGTTTAGCTGTTATAGTCGATTCAACATCAGAATACGGTGCTATTGCTTATTGTCACATTTCCACGTAATATCGTCTTTCATGCGCGTAATTAGGCTATGTTTGTAAGAGTTTTTACAATGAAAGTTGATCAGCTAATTAGTGCTGATTCGTTCAAATCTTCAGAGAGTTGCGTTAGTAATTTATTAGTCACAGTAATAAGTAGCGGTGGGGCAGCTTAATCCCTGCGGTCCGTTGCACGGGTTATAGTCATTCACCGGATTGGGGTATACGGCAGGCGGACAGTTGGAGTGGATCCACTGGCAGTATATCTGGCCACCAGAATAATAATATGAAAACGTGATAGAGCAGGCGCAGATTTTCCTGCAGCATCCGGTAACGCAATAAATCCAGACGTAGTAACCATAGTAAGGGCTGTAGTAGGATTTCCGGCTCGTCACGTAATAGGGAGACTGGTTGTCTATGATTTCGCGTTTCGTCTTCGGACGATCTACGTCTACAAATTTACAAGAAATTAATTAGGTATAATATTATAGGATTTTAAGAAAACTGGACACTCACTTATCCTTTCACCATACGTAGATAGGTAGACATGTAGCTATTGACCATGTAACACGAGCTCCAATATACTTAACAATTGTATAATAGTAATAATAATAGTAGTAGTAATAATAATGACAATAGTAATAATAGTAATAATATTTATAATGACAACGAAACCGAAAACTTTCAGATACCCTACAGCAGCCAAAGCTTCCAAGTACCCTTTAACAGATCCTAGCGTATTTTTTCTGGAGGGATTACATTTGCCTCGGGAAAAATAATAATAATAATACGAAAATATATATGATTGCTTTTTATATGAACTTAAATTTACAACTGTATAATAATAATAAAAAAATAATACGAGATCTAAGATACTTATCAAGTATACAGTAATATTACAAGGATATTATCGGCTTTTGATGAATTTAAGTTAACAATTGTGTAACAATGGACTGCATGCCCATTAAACAATACTAAGTGTCGCAAGCTAGTCGCTTAGTCAAAGCTCAAAAAAAGTCACAAGTGAGATTCCACAAGTTTCTTCTCTTGTTGTGTCCTCTCAACAGTCTTTTCAGACTGTCACCCTGCCCCATATACAGGTATAATCAATTAGGTAAGTAAGTGGGACCTGCCCGCTCCTTCGAACTGACACTAAGCTACACAAGACATAGTTACTTACTACAGAGAAGCCTTCATAGACACATACAGTATTACATGCACACAGCTCAAGAGCGCACAAGGTGGGTTCATTAGTTAACAAAGTATGCAGCTCGTTTTTCTGATAAACTTGGTTTGTGTACTGTTGCTGAATATGAAATTCATATGAGGTTCATATGAGACACTAAAGTGGGACGTGGTGGTGTAATGGTATGTTCGATGCCTCGTAACCGGAGGGTCGCGGGTTCGAATCAACCTCACGCCACTGCGTAGCGACCTTCGACAAGTTGCTCACACACAGTTGCCTTTGAGGAAGGCAACGGGAAACGACCTCACTCATCTCATCCCCGGGTGGCATAAAGCCAATGGACCTGCCTTCGGGCAGAAAACTCATCATCACCAGACACTAATGGGAGATGCCGTAGGTGCGTGTAAATAGAACTGTAGCGTTACCTTTTACCTTTGCCGTTACCTTCACTCATCGAGGTAATATAAGGACAAAAAAGAGCGCGGCTGTTGGGTGGAGGCTGTTGAAACCAGTAGAAGTAGGCCTAGCCGATGTTAAGGCCTGCTGAAAGACACTTTATCTAAAAGCAATGTGTTCTTGTGTAGTATTTGGCCACGTTTAAACCATTTAATTTATGTATGGAACTGTCTGGGGAGCCCGAAAAAGACTTTGTGCAGTGGTCCCTTGTCTGCTCAGCCGATAATTTGGGTTGAATATGCCGTTGGAAGATTCGTACGTTTAGGGACCGTATACGTTGATGTTTCAAGTACTACTGTCAGTGAATTGTTCGTTTATTTAAATAGTCCATAAATATATATATATATATATATATATATATATATATATATACACACACACGAAACACAAAGACTGTGTGTTTTTTATCGAGTCAACGCTAAGCAATAAATCGGGCGAGTCGGCACTTCGAAGCCCCATCGAATTACACTTCGATTTACACTTCGAAAGATTGTCGACAATTATTTACGCAATCAACTCGTGAACAAGAAATGTCTGTTCCGGCCATAAGCAAAATGGCGGACGATGACGTCAGCTTTTTGACGTCATCCGGAGGTAGAGGCTGTCTATATCTATAGCTTTATATATACACTATAGGTCGAAATTTCTTATAGGTACACCAGATTCGTGTTATTTCTCGCTCTAAAACTCGAAACTCAAGTCACACTCGTCGATGCTTTTATCAGAAGAAAGCCTACAATTGACATTTATAGGACAGTCAAAGATCCCTTCTCATCGTAGTTCTAAAGATTACACCATCTGTTTTGACACACTCAAAGTTAGCTGTAATAACTGCAAAGACCACCAAGAATATTTATACAATAAACCATTTAACGAGAACTTACTTGTTGCATTAGAGTCCTTGTCGGATCCTTCAGAGCAGGAAGGATAGAGCCAGTAGATGGAGACCCCTTTGCACATTTCTCTGGCAGTCTTACTCAGGAAGGAAGTTTCAGTTATCGGCGTATCAGATGTGCGATATACGAGGCTGACGGCACCTTTTAGATCCTACAGTAAGTTTGCCAATCTTTATATGGAACATTTAAAGCACTGTTTCAATCTTGACGGTGTTATTAAAGCACTTATATTGAACATCATTACCATCCGTTAAAAGCTAGTTGTGTGTGTACATGTAAGTGTGCATGTATGTATATGTATGTATGTATTTATGCGTATGTTTGTATGTGTGTATAAATATATGGGGCTTATATAGGCGCATGTTTTTACATCATATTTATGTATGTAAATGTGTATGTGGGTTTGGTATTTGCGATTGCCTATATATGCATTTATTCTGGTCTGCGTAAAGCATCTAATTCTAGCGTTTAATTACCTGCATTTATTGACTGTTAATCAATTAAAGTGGGTGCTACATGAAGGTAAAACGACTTAGAGGGAAAACGGCACAAAAGAATAGAAGACTAGGTATGGTGGAAAACTGGAAAGAAGGCAAATATGTGTGAACATGATTACTTTTGTTTCAAGGGCATTGATCTTCGATGGGTCCACTGCGTTGGTTCGGTTCAACGGAGCCACGTAGCAATTGGTCTTGCCATCACTGATAATCTTCATTAGTTGAATATCCTGGAATTTAAAAGAATTTAATTTCAGTATAATCTAAGAATCTCCAAATCGTAATCTCGAGATTTCTACAGCGCCCAACGAAAGCTAAGTCGCGGGAAGCAGCTTCCTCACATGCGCTCCATCAAGACAAAATAGATAGGCAAAAGGGTTCGTTCCAGGAATCGGGCAGGCAGACAGCCGGACGGTTACGGTGGATGGTGCTTGAAATTGAAGCGAGAAGCGAGCTAAGAGGAAAAGGAAAAATCAGGATAAGATTTTGGAAAAGAAATGTTTTCGGTTTTGAGTGAAAGACCAGAGCAGAAACTGCAAGAGGTGAAGTGCAGTTCTGGTTAAATTGTTTTTGACCAAAACACTGCCAGGAGTAACAGCGATATTTGCAAAAAATTAGAAAGTTCTGGCTTTTTAATGTTGATCAAGAGGCAACAGATATTTAGAATACATGTACTGTCACTTACGATTCCTGATTCAGCCAGTGGACAAACGATTAGTTAATAAATGCATTATTTAATTAATTATTTAGATACCCCATCAGCCTGCACTCCTTTCGATCTAATCTAGTATTATGACTTCTATAGCGCCGTTATCATGATGCCCCAGGCAAAGACAGTCTATTTAACCTTTTTAGTCTAATATATTTTTATGTAACGTCAACGCTAAACAAAGAAAAACTAACTGAACCAATTATAATTAAACCTGATTTGGAGCGGTAAAGGCGTGATATTTATATGGATTTCCTTACCTTACCTAACAACTGTCAGTATTAGGTGTTATCATCGCAGCACCATGAGCCCAACCTGTCTTTATTTTACGCGCGCATCTAATGTCTGCAATAATATTGAGTATCAGCACTGAATAGCTCAATTTGCACACCCATTCTCCTTTGCAATGACCGTCGGTTGATGCTTTCAGCATTAATACACTGGTGCTGTAGAAGTTTCCATGTTAGATTAACAGATGCCGTTATAAGGTTAAGAGATATGTCACTTTAAAAACGTGAACTTAAATCTAAAATTAGGTAACTTTTTAAGCGCTAGGCTTAATAAACGACATCCATCAATTTCAGAAGGCGAATTAAAAAGCAGAACATTCGATATAGTTATAAATTATATATTGTGTTTTGCCATTATTAGATGTCAGATAAAATGGCACGTATCCCTTCAGTTCACTCATTACAGCAGCTCGTGCATAACAAAGATTAGGACTTGAAGAGAACTGTGATGCTGAAACGAGGCGCTATATAAATGCACAAAAATAATATATTGCAACTGCAATTAGTCTTCTTCTCATTCGAACAAAAATATTATTGCTATATTGTAAATAATGAGAATAATATCATTATCTGCTTGAAATGCAGAATGAAAGCTTTCAAAAGAAACCAAACTGTCCAGACCTTGTTGAAGTCGTTTACGATCCAAGTTTCTTGAGAAGGATTCGAAACATGGTACTGAACGACGTTTTCATTGGGATCACTGGTGACTTCTTGCTTGCCGTTGTCGCCCAGCTTCATAGAGTACTGTCACAGAGGAAAAGCACGTAGGATTATTTCATATTTGAAAGGTAATGAGCATAAGAATACTTAAAATTTCCTGCACGCAGAAAAAATCAAGCTAGAAACTGCTGCTAACATTGTGTTTATCTAATTGTTTATTTTTAGTCATTTATTTTTTCCATGCAGTTAGATCCTTCATGCCTTAAAAAACATTCTGGAGAAATTAGAATCTGTCTGGCTATACCTCTTTTACAGTACTACTTACTCGCGCGATGTCAGCAAAACTCGAGGCGCGATACAAATGTGCGCGAACACTTTGTCCGCGTAGAGTCCGCCGAGCAGGCTCGAACTCGTAATTGTTGGATTACGACCCCGTGAGCTACCGAATATAGCACTTTGCCGCACAATAGACCAACGTTTTACAAAGTGGTCGACAATTATAATCATCTATTTGCTTGGTGGCATACATCTTGCTTCTATTTGAAGTTTAAAACAGACATCGTACTTACGCCGATCTTTCAACATTCAAGAGTGTGTTTGTCCCACTTGCTGGAATCGTCTCCCTCGAGAATTGCGACTTGAGCTCCTTTCTCCCCCTCGCTCGGTGTTCCGCAGGTGCCTGAAGACTGTACCGTTTAACAGTGATTTTACTTTTTCGGGTCGGAAGCACCTCTTTTGAGTTTATCCTCTAAGAGGCGCTTTATAAATCTCAAATTACAATTACAATAGGAGAAGAAGTACCTTGATGATTTCCTTCTGAGCTTCGGTGAACATGTACATGCCAACCAAGATGGCCGCCAGGATGATCGCAGCAGCCAAAATGCCGCTAACTGCGATTATCACGTACTTCTTGGTGTTGCGCGGCTTAGCCGCAGCCGGAGTCTGAAATATGGCAGAAAGTCTGGACAGTGTTGCTTGTTTAAGTGAACACTGACTTCGATATGTTTGTATGTATGTATCTGACTATTTATATAACGCCTTTTAACTAGTAGGAAAACTAGAAAACCTGCTGTTGCTTTCTGTTTCTCCTTTTCGCTCTCCCTCCTACAACACCTTCTTCCTCCCTTGGCTGCCCTCCCCTTTTCCAAATTCCTCTCTCAAACTCGCCTTCCCTTCCTAGGCCTGTCCCTCTCTTAATTCCTCTCTGGCATTTATAAAAGCCGCTGTTGTTATTGGTTTCTTCCTCTTGCTCTTCCTCCCCCTACTCTTCCCTCCCTCCCAAACACCACTCCTCTCTTCAAACTCCCCTCCTAACCTCGTCTGGCTGTCTCTCTCACTAATCGCCCCTGCCCAACTTCCTCTTCTCTTTCCCTGTCTCTTCCGCTCCGTATCCCTCCCTGACATTCTTAGAAGCTCCAGTTGCTGATGCAACACCATAGGTAGCACCATAGTCATCGGTCTTTTCTTTGTCTTTCCTCCAGTGTAAATTTTCTATACGGATCAGCATGTCCCAATCAATTCGTTGGTCGTCTATTTGTCGTGCCCATCGATATCCTGTTCTCCTGCATCGTCTTCTTTTTATCCCCGTTTTATCATTTTCTGGCCAATTGATCTACATTAAAATGGTAATATTAGTTGAAATGTAGGCCTTAAGCATCGCCAACAAGGCAACGAAGAAGCTGTGACAGTTTTAGGAAATATTTAAGTTTAATTTTAAGGTTACCTCAGCGATAACAACAGCTGAGATGTTTTCGGTCTTCTTATCGTCTGACATCTTGAAGAGCACAGGCATTCTACGAACAGTCTTCAATCTGCAGGGATGGATGAGAACCTGACTGTGCTGTAGAAGTTTTGCGATCAAAGTCACCCGATGAGCTCCTCGATGGCAGTCCACTGGTGGTCCGTTGCCACAGGGTCTGTAATTTATATAACTCACTCAGGAAGTTTTTGAACCATAAAGTTGAACGAAAGTTTCGTACTTTGGATCAGATCATAAAAGAAGCTGAAAAACAGGCTATATTTAGTCAAAGCTCTTCACACATTTATGAATAGTTTTCAGACTAAATTCTTTTTGGCATGACATTTAGGGCAATGTCCAAAATAACAGGTACCACCACGCACAGTTTAATTTTGCATTCATGTAAACGAAGGTAAAGCTATTTCACATGATACCTTTGTTTACTTTATCCCTCGGAGTCCAGGTTCTATCGTCAGCATGCCTTTTTGAAGGCCTTTTAGTAGGCCTACTAGTTTGGTTCGAGCCCACTGATTGATATTTGGTCGATTTCTACTAAAGTGGAAGCTGTCGTAAACTGAATCATCACAATTTCTTTTGAGATATAGGCCTATCACCTTTAAGCAATAAAACGGGATCTAGTAATCGATGTTCCCTCTAAGCCACGCGCCAGCGCGTGCGCATGCGCCCACAAGTTTTAAGGATAGCGCACACAACAATTTTCTGCCAGAGCACACATTTTGTGAGTGTTCCGGTCACTTAAAAGTTAAATTAAGCTGACTGTTACAGCTTCTGGCATAGTTGTCCTACTTAGCTCAGATGGCGAAATATTCCTTACTCTATATTGCAAAGCCATACGGCTGCCTAATATATGAAGAATCCTTCCCGCCTGGTCCACAATATACTTGAGCAAACAGCTGGTCACTAGCTGTCACCAGTCCAACGATGAGCGCGCTGTTGGAATTTTGAACTTTGGTCTCTTTATAATCTACTGGTCGCATCATTTTATTTAAAAGACTCAGCTTAATGCACCAGCATTAACCCACGAAACAGAACCGACCAGCATCGACACAGAATCGACCAGCATCGATGAATAACCAACCAGCATCGACACACAAAAGAACAGCACCGACTCTATGCGTTGATTCTGGCCAGCTGTGTGTCGATGCTGGCCGGCTGTGTGTCGATGCTGGTCGGTTGTGTGTCGATGCTGGTCGGTTGTGTGTCGATGCTGGTCGGTTGTGTGTCGATGCTGGTCGGTTGTGTGGCGATGCTGGCCGACATTTTAATATACATAAGTGTGATCTGGGTCAGCATACATGCCCTCTTTACCTTAAGTATCACGTTTCTGATCAGTTAAAGCAGCGCTGCTATGAGGTTCGCAAAGGCGCTATATAGGGGTTTGATAAATGTACATGTTTATTTTCTTACATGCATGCATACATACATGTATACATACATACATACATACATACATACATACATACATACATACATACATGGTTTAGTAGCGACGACGAATATTTAGGCACATAATGAATGAGCCACAGAGCAAAACACTTTGAAAACATTGTGAGATTTAGTCCCGATATACTATACAGCCTATCGAAGAATGTGTTAGTTTGGGCCAAAATATCTCTAACCGTTTCTTAACAACTTATTGTAATTTTGGTGCAGTACTAGACTTACTTATTTGGAATTTTGATGGTCCCTCTTCACGTGTATCTTAACATCTAAACCAAGGTTCAAGGTACCTAGCTTTCTTTCGCACAACTGATATTAACGCGACAACATGTTTGCTGATATACGAACTAGCGAAGATAAATTTTTCACGCTTGACAGCAGCTTAGTCAAATCTGTTTCTATGGCATCATGAGCTCGTGTCTTGGTGTCTTCTTCCCCAAGGTCAGCAACGCAGTCGCCCTCGTTTCGCTGGCCCTTATGACACACTGTAATTCTTAAAATCGACCATGAAAAGTAAATTAGTGGACTGTGGCATAAGATCAACACCAGCAGTAACTGTAAAAGTAAAATAGTCAACCAATACAGTCTTCTTCGTTAGCTATGCTATCATATTTATATATGTTATCACAAAGAAGTGTAATCTGATCTACAGGATGTATTCATGTAGTAATCGTATCAGTGCTGAATAGACGAATCGGTAAGCACACACCTTAGTATTTATATAGCGTCTTTTGAGTGGGCCTACCTCTAAAAGCTCTGGTAGATAGATATGATTAGTGTGTTAATATTAATTAGTCTTCAACGTGGAGACAATTAGACAATCTTTTCTCGATGTTCATGCCAGAGATCTTAATGAACTAGTTCATTTATATGTTTAAGAAATTTACTACCACGCAGTAATGACTGATGTCTCATCCGCTGTTAGCCACACGGTGAAACAGGAAGATGAACTGAATGCATTTTGGAAACTATTTGGCTTTGAATGCATTTTGGAAACTATTTGGCTTTGAATGCATTTTGGAAACTATTTGGCTTTGAATGCATTTTGGAAACTATTTGGCTTTGAATGCATTTTGGAAACTATTTGGCTTTGACAAAAAATCCAGAGCTAAATAATTCTTCGTTAGATGAGTCTGTTTGCCGAGCGTGAGCAGCCTTGTAAAAGAGAATTCAAGATTCATTGAATGTCTGCCAATAGTTTCTATTTATAACACAACTGCCTTGATGTAGCTCACAAAATTAAACTTGGCTGGTTTTAAATGCTCTGTCACTTAGCAAACATGTTTACTGATATTGGGAGCGGTGTTCTGACACGTAGACATAAAGTTGAAAACATGACAAAGCATTCGAGGGCAGCTTTTATGCATTTCTTTTCGACATGATGGTCTCACCTGAATGCGAGACACTGTAACGCCAGGATCACACTCACATATAGGCCCAGTTCTTGTGTCAAGGTGTTACCTAGCCTGCAAGCAGCATAAAATTTCAGTTGAATTTTAGGGCACTCTAACAAGATTGTAATTCTGTTTACGATAATTCACATGCATTAAAGCTAGCTTTTAAAATATGGAAACTCAAGAGTACTTGTTCCGTTCAAGTACTGTATATTACTAAATACTTGTTTATAATTTGTTAACGTTGAATATATATATATATATAATGGTTAAATCGGACAGGCAGGCATTCGTTTTTAATCCATAATTGTCGGTTATTATATAAAATGTACAATTTTAGCCAAGTATTGCTCACAACGACCCATGTCACGCAAAGTTTTGATGGATGGGTTCCGGTATGCGAAGGTGAACGCTTTGACTTTAGATCAAATGGAAGAGTTATTCAATGAATTAATCGCATGCGCGAAGCCTGAAGGATGCTGTGTTTAAGTGGTTTCTGTGGTTTAAATGTTTTTATGCCATCGATACATATTCGCGCCTTCGCGAGTTTTACCATCGCTACCTCCATTGTCCACTCCAAGCATGACTACTTACTTCTCTGTTTCTGAAGGTTTTGATCCACTCAAATTAACCGTCTTCAACTCATCGAGCTGTCACCAGCACACCAAAGCATCACCATATCACTAGATTTATTAAATCAATCCACTGGCTGAAAATAATTCATTTGAACGTTTTCTCTCTAACCAACTGCTCTCTGCAATACTCCTAAGTTACGTATCTTCGCAAATTGTTCACCATCCAATCACCTCGCTCTACCCGTTCATCTTTTACCTCACTCCTACCCGTCCCACAGTAACGATTCATCTCAGCTTGTCTAACCAATCTATGTAACACACTGCACCTAGACTCTAGAACGATCTTCCTCGTGAATTTCGCAAATTCTCCGCTCCTCTAGCCATCCCATTGCTCACCCACCATCATCTGTCTCAAGCTTATCTATCATTCCTCAGGCTTTACATTCAAAGCTAATCTTACCTTTTCAAGATATCTTATCCTGATCCATGCACTCCACCTCCTTCCCATTTCTGTCAAGTCTCAACCTAAACACAACCCACTGTAACAGCAAAGATCTTCGAGTACATTAAGATAATAACACTCAGTGTATCTTAACGTTCTCCTCACCTACCTTGAGAAACGTTGCGCCACCTTGCGGGTGGAGTGATAGGATTATGAATACATGGTTGCACACGAGGGTTGTAGTGCAACAATTAATAATTTTTATTGTAATTAACTATAATTGTAATTAATTATAATTCAAAGGAAATTCGCTTTTAGATATCAGAAGACGCTCCAAGGTACGCAATTATATAAAATAAGACGTTAAAATATTGGTAATTCTCGTTATAATCTTTAGGTATTATAAAAACAATTTTTCCTCTAAGCTCCCCGCGCGCACTGCTTTGAAGAAAAGCGCGCGCAACCATTTTCTGTTAGCACACAAATTTTGTTAGCGTCTGTGTTGTTTCAAAGTTAAATTTAGCGGAATATTATGGCATATATAGCATACTACGTTCTGAAAGTCAAATCGAAGCCCATTTTGCCAAACCATATGAATTGTCATTTCAGGTAGTCTGCACTCTCATCAATCCCATATATAAACTGGGGCAATAGCGGCCACCAGTTACAACCCGCACCTCTGTTAGTCTAATCATAAACGGCTATACATGAGTCCACTGCATATTGGGCACGGCTGTCTGGACTCTGAACTCTAGCTGACTCTATGGGACGAATGTTATGTCGTAAAGAGATCTATCCTCTAACTCGTCGCTATAGTGTATCATGTTATCGGTCAGCAGTGAAAAAGTCCTTCATTTTCATAATACAATGACTGTTAGTCAAATAGGCCTATAATATACTTTCAGCTTATAGCATACTTGACTGGATAGCTCTACAAGTTGTCAGTCTAACGTTTGCGATTAAAATAAAAGATCAACACAAAAGTTATCCAAAAGTGGCTCTTGGTTACAAAAGAACTTGCGAACGATTTATGACAGAGTGGCTAAACAAATTTATCGAGAACGAACTCCAGTCATTGGATGCAGACAAACCGTTACTTTAAAGAAGGTTTTACGTATCCTGACAATATTATTGTTTGCAATATAGTGGCGTTTGCAGTATCGTGACGTCGTTTGCAGTATTTTGCCGTTGTTTGCAATATCGTGACGTTATTTGCAATGTATGCGCGAAAGCCAACTCTCGTGTCGATTTTACCACTAGTGAAGGATCGGACGAATAGAAGTTTGATTATATTATTTGAAGCAACCTGACACAAATTTCATGTCGATTCTAATACAAAACGTGGGAATATAGATAAAAGAGGCATCTTCAAAATGCTCAATGAATCAACCATGTAAACTTTATTTCAGTATAGCCTGTGCCTTAAACACCAACTTCAGTCCGACAGTAGGCAGTCTGTAGGCCTACTGCGTTGGATCCAATTATAGTCCTCTGCTGAAAGTAGCAAAGTAATACAGTTAGCACAAAGACTTACACCCCATAGCACAGTTAGCACTGCAAGATCAACAAGGTAACCTAAGGTTGGGCCTTACTACTTTCTTGGTGAGCGGACGTACGCAAGAAGGGAAGCGTATTGTAATGCCAAATTCGTACAAGGTGATGGAGGTCCACAGTAGGTCAGCTTTTGCGGATGTCCTTGCCTTTCCTTAGATTTAGTTTTTAGGATTATTATATCTAAGCACAAATCAAATCAATAGACTCATAATTTTATAAACTCAGAGTTTCAGATATTGGTTAGGGAAAGCTGAGTCAGGAGACGTACCAAGCATTTTCCTGAGTATTCTGTTAATTGAAACAATACAGGTGTTGTCCGAGTAATTTAATTTGAGCTGCAAATGTTCTGGTTTATTAATATTCTTATGGTTTATTACTGCATATTTAAAAACTATTACATGTGTGATCAGGTGCGGAGGAAGTACTTGGCGAGAGATCTTGACAGCACACGTGTCGAAGTTCTGGACAATGAGCTTCGGCTGTGCAGTAGGCCCTAAGCTTCGCAGTTTATGAATACAAACCTAACAACCTTTTTGGAATGCAGTTCCATCATTGTCTAAGTCCAAATAAGTTACCAATAGTCACAAATACATGACGATCCATTGTCATCTAATATTTGCTGCCACAAACGTGAGTCGGCTCTGTTACTTAATTGCATTAAATGGTTTTGAAGGTTCATCTAGTATTATTGATCAGTTTTATTCCTGCTTCGGTGTTGTTTAGGCTTCGCACCATAATACCTTCTAATACCAGGTTGAATAGGTATGTTGATTAGATACATCAATACCCGCTTTCGTCAGGAGTCATTCCGTTACCTTTGGGTCTACCTTTACACTGCACTTGTTTACGGTACCGGAGTCGTCGTTAATTCACAAAGATATCTGGATGGCTTGATGACAAGACCAGAGCCTATGTTAATGCAGGTCACGAGCTTATAGTTGGCTGCAAGGAGTTTATCGTTAGACCTATTCACTTCAGCCAAAAATGACCTTGCTAGCCTTAGAACCGCACATTGTGAACGCCTTAGTCGCGTATACCGTTGCAATGAACATTGCGTGCATATATATCTTATCTACAATCTAAATACCTGAAAGCCTATAGACGAAATCTGGACGCCAGCCAGACATAGATCTAGATTGGCAGACACAGATGACAAGAATATAATTATCACTAATTTGCTCGAACAATAGCTGTTGCAAGTTCAACAGCTCGGACAAAGCATCAAATTAAACATTAGGTTCATTAGCTCCTAGGACCGACGAGTCTGATTTTTTGCGGTTGACTGGGTTCTAATTATTGGCTCAACCGCAGTACAAACATTCGAATTAATATTCGGTAAAAGAACTCCCTCGAATTCGATCCCAAAAACAAGATCGATAGACGATGGATTGCTGCAGCCAAGTGTCGGAATTCTGTTCAGTTTCTATGCCTGACCGTCTGTCTGTATTTGTCTGTATGGACATATGTGTTTGTGTGCGACTATGTATGCCTGTTTGTACTGTATGTGTCCGTTGTTCATTAAACACGCACAGCTAAGCCTACATGATATACGATATAACTGGTTCATTGTATTCACTCATTTTAACAGGACTTTTTCAGTAGTAGGCCTAGAGTTGCATACAGAGGTCGAAGATCGTAGTTGAAAGACCTTGCGGCTGAAGCACTCACGCGATAATCTCAACCATTAACCGGAAAACCTGTCATTACGGGTTACAAGGTTCGACGACGAGTTGTCAATTGCACGTGAAGTACCGGGAGTCGAACCCCCGACGCAGTGGTGAGAGCCAAATTCATGTGCACTCTGCTACCCTTTCAAACCTATATAATTACCTATATATCTGCATACTTACACACATAATGCATATATTATACATAAATGCCCACAAGCATGCAGCATGCATAGTCCCCTACGTAAGTTAAGTAATAAATATATGCATACATACATATCCCTACATGCACACTCTTACGTACGTACAGCGAAAAGGATAGAACCTAGAGGGTCAAGTTATTGTAAGTTGTACCTCTTCTGTTCGTTTTGACGGGAAAGGGGACCGTATATAAAGGTGCTGCGTTTAACTTTGGCTCATTCCGAAGCCTGGATAAAGGAGGAGGGCGACGCCAACGCCCTTAGATCCCATAAGATGTCGTTAAACATTGGAACTACTACTTTGGCTCAGACTGGTCCTGCGTGGCCTTGTAGCATCTCGTCTCTCACCTAGACGTTTAGCCTTCCTGCTTGTGTGGGTTGTTTGGTTCTTTTTTGAGCCCTTTTTTGCCACCGTCTGTTGGTGGATGTTGTGTCTTCTCGTCTTGAGAGGCTGTTCGCTGGTTTTTGTCGTCGTCTGAGGTAATCAGAATCGTAATTCAGAGATTTCTACAGCGCCCAACGAGAGCCACGCCACGGAGACCAGCTCGTTCACAGGTGCTCAGTCAAAACCAAATCGATAGGCAAAAGGGTTTGGCGTCTTGCTACTCTGTGAGTTCTGTTTCGCTTGTAAAAAGCTTAGGAAATAATCCATCTTAACCTAAAGCTGGTATCTTATTCCATGTTCCAAGACGACAATACATACATACATGCAATACATTTATGCAAAAATACCCAAACGCACGTATACATACGTAAAATAAATATTATTTCTGCATTTATTAAGCGCCACTATCTAATGTCTTAGCAAAAAATCGATGGCGACGAGCATTTGTGAGTTAAGGACTTGCTCGAGGTCCCTACGCAGTAACCGTCTCGAAGGAGGCTCGAACCCGTACTCTCCGCATTACAAGCCTAGCGCTCTTTCCAATATGCTACTGGGGTGGGGGTGTCATTGCCCCACTAAATATAAGCACATATACAAAAACATACACACATACGGTCATGCATATGCATACGTGCATATATATATATGTGTGTGTTTTTATGTTATTCAAGTGACAGTAACATACTGAGTTGTTTTCTAAGATTTAGAGTCCATCCAGATCTGAATGGAGTCTAAATCTACGCACATACATAGTCGATTGAGGCTGTTGATCTATATGTGGGCCTATGCATTAATGCTTGCATGCATATAAGCATCCATTACATACATACATGCATGCATACATACATACAAACATACATACAAACATACATACAAACATACATACAAACATACGCATACATACATATATACAAATATACATACATACATAAACATACATACATATATATACATACACTGCATACATACATACATACATACATACATGCATACATAGATGCATACATATATTTACATAGATGCATACTTACATGCAGTTGGTGGTCGATCTTTGCATTATGTAGACGCCTTTTGTAGCTCATAGATATTTCATTGTCATCTTATTCACCCTTAACCAAAGAAAGAAAGAAAGAAAGAAAGGAACACAAGAAAAAAGAAAGGAAGAAAGAATGAATGAATGGACGAAAGAATGAACGAATGACGCGGATTGTTGCTTATTGCTGTATGGTCCAAATTCATACAGCGACAGTAGGCCTACAAAATGACAAGGTATCAGTTGATGAAGCGCCAGAAGTTTAAAACACGCAGGTTGAACTAAGTCTTGTACCTGTATTCCGTCACCTGAACTCTCGCATTACATTCGCTCATATTGTCGTCGAGTCCTTTCGCTTGAAGATTTGAACCGAAGTGAAGGCCGACTTTAGACGGACGAACTTGCACTAAACACCGCTAGCGACTGGATTATAGAGACTGGATTATAGAGACTGGATTATAGAGACTGGATTATAGAGACTGGATTATAGAGACTGGATTATAGAGACTGGATTATATAGACTTGATTATATAGAGACTGGATTCACTGGATTCTAGAGACTGGATTTATATAACTCAACTACACTTTAACGGTCGATGCCGTTGAAATACGGTTTGATAACCTTATTTTGAACGGCCGATGAATTCTCGACCTGTGAACTTTCAACTGATCACTCCGCCGTTAAACTGTCAGGTGGAGGTTAGCGCTCGGGCTAATTTAAGCCACACTCCAAAAAACTAATGTGGACAAAATGTTCCGCCTATATAGAGACTGGATTATAGAGACTGGATTATAGAGACTGGATTATAGAGACTGGATTATAGAGACTGAATTATAGAGACTTGATTATAGAGACTGGATTATAGAGACTGGATTATATAGCCCAACTGTCTTTACCGGTCGATGCCATTGAAATACGGTTTGATAACCTTATTTTGAGCGGCCGATGAATTCTCGACCTGTGAACTTTCAACTGATCACTCCGCAGTTAAACTGTCAGTTGGAGATCAGCGCTCGGGCTAAAGCCACACTCCAAAAAACTAATGTGGACAAAATGTTCCGCCTAGAACTAATGTCCGGTACCAGCAAACACCAATGTTAAGTGACACAAGTTGTCTCATGACGTAACGGATGATGTGACATGAAGGCAGACACTTGTGCTTATACATGTATTGTTTGTTTGCCTCCTGAAGAACCTTTTTGTTCTTTGCAAACTCTTTCGTCGTTCAGGCCAGCGTATAGGCAGCGCTTTAGTAAGTACAAGACTTAAAAGTGTCTAGATATATAACTAACTGATATAATTATAAACAAAGGGCACAGCAATTCTGGAGCTAGCACAGTAGTGACCACAGCTCGTATAGTCATAAATAGCCTAATAACAAACTAAATTTCCAGTGGCCTAAAACTAAACACCTATTCAAGTACTGACCTTATTGGGCAATCAAGGAAATTGGATTGTCTAGGCACAACCACCTCACAATTTATCAGGCAGAAGCTATGATTGGTCTGGTCATAGTAGTATCAGAATGTTAGCAGACACTTTTTTATAGGAGTTTAATCAGAGGACTTGCAATAATTAATTTTAAATGGCGAAGAGGACTTTACTCCCGGCAAAAAGCGAAAGAGGCCCGGCTGTGTGTTGGCTACTTCGGGCGTGAGCTGCCGACAGATAGTAGCAGATCTGAACCCAGCGTCGGCGACGACAATCTGGGTGTCCCTCCATAGATCGCTGCCTGACGGCTAAGACGCTCCTCGGATCTGCGGATAGGAAATTCAGATCTAATTGTCAAATCGGTCGCAAAAGTTAACAGAAGTTTTGAAGGTCAGTTGTAGAAATATAGCCTGACTTCACTTGGAGTCAGAAAAGGCATTACCTTAAGTTGCTTTACCTTCGCTTACCTTAACTAACCTACTTTAGTTAATTTCGATTTATTTTTATCTATTTATTAAGTGCCCTTATTACGCGCGCAAAGTCGGTAGACACTTCAGATTCGTTACCCAGAGTTCGCTCAGCAAGCGCTAACCCGTAATCGTTGGATTGCAGATCGAATAGAACATCGTGCCACACGAATGGACCACGTGCCGCGCAGCTTTACTTCTTTACCGTGTATTACCTTAATTTACCTTGGTTTGCTGTTTCTTACCTTGACATATCGTCGCTTACCTCGAACAGTGTTGGACTCTGGGGCCTTCTCGGTAGCTGGTCCAAAGCTTTGGAATTCACTGCCCGTTTCAATTCGTTCTGTAAGTTCTTTGGTGTCATTCAGGTCTTAAATAAAGACTCAACTCTTTCAACTTGCTTACTCACCGAAGCATGTCTTCTGGTTTCTCTTACCTATCGGAATTCGACCCGGGTTCTCCATCGGGTTATGATTCTGATTGCAATTTTGGACTTGAAGCAACCATCGACTGATGGCTTGGGCATTATAATAACGGCGCTGTGCAAGTCATTAGGTTAGATTAGATTGAAAGTAATGTCGTTTTAAAATCGGTTGAAAGTAATCAGCTAAACCAGCTAGCGAAACACTTTATACCTATCATCACTCTGTCGAGAAAGAAGTGTTCAATCAATCACCCTAACTGTTACTTTAATCGTGGGGTTTTCCGGTTAAGAAGTGTAATAAACGAGAAAATAACCCTACATCGATTTACCATGCCATTTCTTATCTGACCTTACTTTACTAAATCTTGCCCTTAATCATGCCATTAAGTTTTACTTTTTACATTTATATTTGCATTTACTTTTGCATTTTCCTTGACATACATAGCGACTGACGTCACGTCACATTCTGTACATGGCATTACACTACATCACTGTATTTGCAAATTTATATAGCGCCACTTCAAAAGAAGCTCCTCAGTAGTCAGTATATATTACAATGTGCTGATCATGTCGTGGCTTTCTCTGTATAGAGTTAGAATACGGTTACTTAGCGAATCCCTTTCTTTCGTCTTGCCAGCATCTCGACAGAGCATAACCAGCAACAGCTGAAGATGAACTTCGAAGAGTTGTACGACTACATGGGCCAGATGGGTCCCTACCAGCTCTGCATCACCATAACCTTGCTATTCTTCTCCGTCTTCACTGTCGAATCAATCACGATGAACTTCGTCGGAGCCGAGATGCCCCACTGGTGCAAGGTGCCCGAACTGGCCAATATATCCTACGAGCGGCAACGATGGATAGCCATTCCGTGGTCGGATCCCAATGACCCGGCAACGTACAGCAACTGCGAGATGTACAGTCTCAACTACACCGGCATGACGTACGAAGACTTCGTCGCCTGGAATCGGACGACGATGCTACCGAATGACACGGGAATCGTCACCTGCCACGATTGGATCTACGAACAGTCCACGTTCGTCTCGACCATTGTCAGCAGGGTACGTGTATTGTCTTCACTTCATTCATTTGTTGGTCATTTGTTAAACACAATGACGCGCTAGATCTGACTCTGAGATGCCACACAAGTGTTCGCAAATGTTCTGTCCAGGGTCGTTGCAGGGAGTCTGCAGAGCAGGCACAAACCCACAATCGTTGGATTACAGACCCAGCAAGTCACAGAATGGATCACGTGCCGCACAACAGACTACCGTATATATATATTTCCCTGTGGATGTGTATATATTCCGTATACTACATAGGCCTACACCACTGCATTATTAGTGTCATTGTATTGGACCATGCGACTACGTTGTAAGTTTTAAATTGTAATTGTAAGTTTAAATTTGTATAGCGCCTCTTCAAGCAAAAACTAATCAGTGGCGCTCACTGCGCTAGACTTGATGTTAAAAGTCACTAATGATGTTAAGTGTCATTAAGAACAGAGTAGTATCCTGCAAGTGAACATAACTCAGACAACTAGAAGAGTCACCAACGTTGCATTGCATATGTTCAGAAAGACCGTAAAACTGCCCGGAAATCGAAATCGTGAACTCGAGATTTCTACAGCACCCAAAGAGAGCCAAGTCGTGGAAACCAGCTAATTCACAGACGCCCAGTCAAAACAAATTCGATAGACAGGAAGGGTCAGATTCGGTTCCAGGTCAAGATCCAAGAGTCAGTCAGCCAGTCAGCCGTATGGCTATGGTGGATGATGTTTGGAATTGAAGCGGCAAGATAGATAAGGGTAAGGAAAGGAATCAGGACAGGATTTGTGGAAGAGGAGTGTTTTTAGTTTTTAGTGAAACACATGCGCACAGAAATGGGTCATAGAAATAGAACTGTGTTTTGGCCTCCTCCATTTCGGGCCGCAGACTACTTCGATCGGCGGTACGGGGTGACTTACTTGTCCCTCCGGTCCGAACAACTACGGCCCAGTGCAGAAGTAATGCTGTGGTTGGTCCTGCGTTTTGAAATGGTCTTCCAAATGACCTACGCCAGGAATTTCTTAGTTCCTTTCCCCTCTATTCCGCAAGCGCTTGAAGACTTTCTTATTTCCAATTGCTTCTGAGCTGATGGGCCGGGAGCGCCTCTGAGGAGTTTATCTTGAATTGGCGCTATAAAAATTTTCGATTACTTTACATTACATTACAAATATAAATAGGCTGATGTATATGTAATACCCTGTGACAAGGTAATGTCAAAAGTAATGCCCAAGCCCCAAGGTAATGTCCATGGTAATGCCCAAGGTAATGCCCAAGGTAATGCCCAAGGTAATGCCCAATGTAATGCCCAAGGTAATGTCCAAGATAATGCCCAAGGTAATGCCAAAGGACACTTCTGTACTATTCTTGCCGTTGTCACCGAGTCTGTCACGACCACAAGGCTATTCATAAGATCATTACCATTAGTTTAGTGATAGCCAATATAAAACTGTCACGGTCACAGCTGTTTATAATCTTGACTTTCGACCTCTTCGAAAAATGGTCTTGGCTTCTGAACGAGTTCGCAAATGCCTACAAAATCAAGACAAAGTTCAATGCTATCGTCGCGAAAAGAAGCGATGATCATCTCTATCTTGTCATCGCTGTTATCTCTATGATCAAAAATACTCTTAGCATTTCTGTAGCGTCACTGTATTAATGCTGAAGTCACCAGTCGATGGTCGTTAATAAGCAAAATTGTCGTGCAAGCCAAATTCCAAGGTGCTGTAGTCGAAAAGCCAAGGGATGCCAGAAGACACAGAGACAGCCTACAGAGGAAATGAGTCCATAAGAAATGAGTTTTTAGTCGAGAACTGAAGCCCAAAACAGATTTGCAAGCGAGCATTTGCCGGGAGAGTGTTCCAGAGTCAGAGCGACAGAAAAGGCATGCCATAAACCTGTGCTCAAGGCGATGGAACAAAAAAGCATGGTTGACAGTGTCGAAGGCGGCCGACAGGTCAAGAAGAGCAAGTGCAGTTTCTTTACCATTGTCAATGGAGAAGATAATGTCGTTGTGGACAGAGGGAAGCGCACTCAGCGGATTGGAATTTGTGATACGCTGACTGGAAAGGGAGACCTGAGGATTTTGAAGACAAGTGTGCCTCCAGTCGACATTTAACAACACGTTCAAGAAGTTGCGAAATTAAATTAAAGTTTGAGATTGGTCGGTATTTTGACACCGTGTCAGCTTCCAATGATGGTTTCTTCAGTAAAGGGTGGACCATTGACTGCATGACAGAAACATATTGTGAAGGAACCATCAGCAAGCGACCTATTGCTTACAGTAAAAATTATGGTATCAAGTACATCGACGCAGCGTTTCAGAAGGTGAGTTGGAATAGCATCTAGGAGGCATTGTTTGTCAGGAGGTGAGAAAACTAGTGACCAAATTTTGCCAAACGTTGCGGGAATAAAAGAATTAAGAGTAACTTGTGGCGATCAGGAGATGAAAAACCATTTGACAGTGGAATACAAAATAACTCAGGTCACTAACCTATCCATGGCTGATTTGAAAGAAGTCGGTAAACATTGAAACTACTCAAAATAACTCAGGTCACTGAATGAAATTAACAGATGTCGAAAATTAGAGAGTAAATTCGATAATTTATTTATTAAATCGACGAATTTTTGCAAAAAAAACTAAAAAATTGAGCCCTGCCCTACCGAGCTGTAAACGACATCTTATCGCTGCCCGGGACAGTTAGAGTTGACCTGACTTTATCTAAACACGCAACAATGCATTTTCCGTCAAGCTACTTATGATATCAATGATAAGCGAGGAACAGCTTTATTTATAACTCAGCCGGACAGCAAATGATCGTAAGTTGACTTGGTAATAATTATTTCAGTTCGACCTCGTCTGCGAATCAGCCTTTCTCAATCAACTCGTGACGACTATATATATGCTCGGAGTCCTACTCGGAGTGTCGTCATCTGGCGCTATCTCAGACAAGTAAACTTCAAACAAAGATCGTAGAACCGCTATAGAACTCATCAACATTAAAAATGTTCTTATCATTGCTATTATTATTGTGTTTATTTTGTTTAGACTTATTTTAACCTATCCATGGCTGATTTGAAAGAAGTCGGTAAACATTGAAACTACTCAACTTAGCTGCGTCGTAATCGTAATCGTAATCCTGAGATTACTACAGCGCCCAACAAAAGCCATGGCACGTCACGGGGACCAGCTTATTCACCAGTGCTCAGGCAAAACAAAATCGATAGGCAAAACAGGGTTCGGTTTCAGGTCAAGATCCAAAAGTCAGGCAGAGAGACAGCGTGGCAGCTACGGTCGATGGTGTTTGAGATTGGAGCAGAGAGAGAGATAAGAGAAAGAAGGGGAGTGCTTATACATCTAATTTAGCCAGCCAACAAACTGTCACTACACACTTCCGCAAACACACACACACACAGATACATGCATAAATATATAGGCCGATACATACATCTTTTGGAGTTGTTCACAGAGTTGGTCGGAAGACGACGCTGGTGGTCTTTATGCTGATTAGAATCGTCGGATACGGAATCGGGTTCTTCGCCGTCGAGTACGCCATGCTGGTCATCGGACGATTCATAATTGGGATCGGATCATCCGGGTGCTTCCTCGGGGCATACGTTCTATGTTAGTAACAGTTAATCTTCTCTGACATAATCTAATCTAAACTGATCTGATCTGATCTAATCCAATCCAGTCAGTGACTTCTGAAGCTCCTTCGTCATGGTGCGCAAGGTCATCGATAGATGGCCGGTTCAAGTGAAACCATTTAGTAAAAAATCAAAAACTCTTGGAGAAGTCTGGTCGAAGTAAAATAGTTATTACTCTACTCTAACATAGTCTAATCTGAACTGATCAAATCTCATCTAATCCAAACTTATCTAATGACTTCTTCATGCATTGTCGCCCCTCATCCTCGATGCTACGTGCTTCAGAAACTCCGAACATTCTGTCATCATTCAACTCTAGTTGAGAACCTGTTGCCTGGGATTCGCGTGTGTGCGCACGTTCGCCAATGGTGACTCTTCTAGTCATCTGAGCAATGTTTACTAATGGGCGAATGTGCCGTTCTTAATGACATTTAACATCGTTAGCGCAGAGAGCGACTCTGATGAGTTTATTCTGAAGAGGCGCTATACAAATTAGAAATTACAATTACGGTCGACTGCGTTTGCATGCATTTATCAAGTGAATCTTTTACGCAGAGTTCTTTTCTAGAAAACTACAGTAAACAATTATGGAATTTTGTGCTAAAATTTCATTATTTTTATCAATCAATAAATACTGAAAACAGTGTAAAGTTGTAAACACTGAAATTGAATTAAAATAAGTTGTATTATATTACTTAATCAAAATAACGTAGTAGCACAATTCTTTTATTAAAAACTAAATTATTTTTATTAGCCAAAAGAAGGTGCCCGAACGCCGTTCCGGAGCGTTCCGTCTGAAAAAATCACCGCTTTTACGAACATACACTTTCTCGTTGTTGTTTTACTAGTGGCTGAGTTGGTTGGTCCGCGCTTCCGCACGGCGTGTGGCGTTGGAATCCAGATGGCCTTCAGTGTCGGATTCATTCTTCAGGCGCCTATAGCTTATGCAGTTCGACACGACATCAAGTATCAAGTAGCATCGCATGGAGGACCAGTCATCATATTCTTCTCTCTCGCCCTGTAAGTTACTGGACATTCAAATGTAAAAGTAGGCCTACACGGTTTTTTATAACGACCGTATGTATGGCCTCGAAACTGCTCATTTGTCAATGAATTGACCGAGTGAGATCTTCCATAGCCGCTGTCCGTTTGAATAGGCACCACGCCATTTAAGGTCCCCGTGAACGGAACGTGCTATCCCGAGATTCAATCTCTGAATATATGACCCGGCATCCCCACACACAGAGGTGCCATGACGTACGCTTTTACCAATGCAGCTAACTTCCCCCAGAATTGCGGCAGTTCTCTGACCCATCATACAAACTCATCGATGATCCACCGCTTGTAATTTCTGCTTCGGCCTTTCACTTAAAACTCAAAACATTCCTCTTTCACAGATCGTACACTGACGCCCCTTCTTCCTCTTATCTCTCTCTCCTCTCCAACCCAAACATCACCCCCGTAGCTGCCACGCTGTCTCTCCGTCTGACTTTTGGATCTTGACCTGGAACCAAACCCTTTTGCCTATCGAATTTGTTTTGACTGAGCGTCTGTGAATAAGCTGTTCCCCGCATCGCGGCTTTCGTTGGGCGCTGTAGAAATCTCGGAATTATGATTACGATTACGATCACAAGGCCAGTGTTGTCAATTGCTCACATTGCATCATGTTACATCAAAATGCGCTTGGACGAAATAAACGTCACACTCGAGGGGTAGATACGCCGCAAATCGTATGCAAGAACGAGTTAAATTTATTAATACGAACTCCACCAGTATCTTATCTTTCCTTTCCTTATCATATCTTATCTTCCTTGTATCTGGTTGACCTGCTCTAACCTATCTTTTGTTATCTTATTTGCCTTGCTCTGTTTTCGCCTCCTTACCTTACAGTATCTTTCCCTATAACCTAATCCTTATGTATTTTGATTTGCCTTACCATCCATTCTTTACCTTAGGTTGCCTAATCTCCCCTCACCATGTCGCCTGACCTGACCTTGCACAGTGATGCTTTGAACATTGATCAGTAGCGTCTTCTGTGGTTGTTCAGTTTCCTTCCTGAGTCGCCAAGATGGCTGGCAGTCAACGGGAAGAACGAAAAGGCACAGAAAGTTCTCGATGACATCTGCGCCGGAAACGGAACTTCTCTGCCCGAAAACTTTGATCTGTCCATGCTTAAGAAGGTACGCTCCCCGCTCCTCCTTCATATCTCCCTCCTTCTCCTATTCTATCCTTATTCCTGATCAATCGCTTTCTCTTTCTTGCCTCCTTCTCCTCTTCCATCTTTTTCTGCATCTCCTCTTCTTTCTCCTCCTTCTCTTCACATTCTTTATCTCTTCTATTTCCTTCTATTTTTGTTCTGCTCGTCAATTTCCTCATTCAATCTCAACCTTCTCCTGTGACTCCTTCTTCTTTTCTCCATCTCCTCTTCCTCCTCAACGTCCTTATTCTGCTCCAACTGCTCTTCCTCCTGCTCTTCCATCTACTCCTCGTGAACTAGATTTCTACAAAGCCCAACGAAAGCTAAGTCGCAGTCACAGGAGCTCAGTCAAAACAGAATCGATAGACAAGAAGGGTTCGGTTCCAGATCAAGATCAAAGAGTCAGGCGGGGATGTAGTCAGTCAGAAGACAACGGTGGGAGGTATGTGGAGTTGGATCTGGAGGGTGGATAAGGGGTAGAAGAGAACTTCTCCACCATCTCTTGCGTGTTTGTTTTGCTCCTCAAGCGTCTTCTCCTCCCTGCTTCTTCCTTTTCCTCTTCCTGATCCTTCTATTTCTTCCCATCCTTCTCCGTCACATCTTTCTCCATTTCAGTTCTATTTCTCCTCTTCTCATCTTCCTTTATCCACATTCACGTCATTTCGGAAAGTCCTTATCCCTACTCGTCGAAAGGGCATTTAGTTCCAATTCCTCCCTGAAACTGATATGCAGCGCTGAATAATTAACTCTGACGAAAAACAACTTAGCGAATGTATATATGTGCATAGATTGCATATTACCAAAAATCGATCAAGCCATGTCATTAAAAGAGTAAGAATTTATTACTGATACACAATAAATTCATAGTAATAGTAGTAACAGAAGTGGCAGTGGTAGTAGTAGTAGTAGTAGTAGTAGTAGTAGTAGTGGTAATGGTAGCAGCAGCAGGAGTAGTGGTAGTATTGGTAATAGTTGTAGTAGTAGTAGCAGAAGCAGTAGCAGTATTAGTGTTGTAGTAGCAGTAGTAGTGGTGGTGGTGGTAGTAGTAGTAATAGTAGTAGTAATAATAATAATCTTGTAAATAAGTAAATGGTTAAAATACATGTAATTTTTAAAATTTCTTTTCTAATAAAAATGATAATAATAACAACAATAATAACAACAACAACAATACTAATACTACTAAAATAATCTTGTAAATGAGTGTATAGGTTAAAACAAGGCGCCCATAGCTGCCTTGATTTGCTTTTCTTTATACGTCTGTCTATTTAGGACGCGAGCGAGGAGATGGCTAAGAAGAACTGCTCAGATTTGTTAAAATCTCCCAAGTTGCGAACCATAACTGTGATCATGGACTTCGTGTGGTAATTTTATTTCTAAAATCTACTCAATCCGTCAATTTTTGCACTGGTTATGTGAGGCATGTCTTTGTTGACCTATTCTGCAAACATGGCCTTTCAAAGATTCCGAGAGCTCCCCTCGGGCAACCGCAAATACGAAGCCCCAAACTCGAAGCATGCATATCAGAAGCTGCTGTGGGCTACACACACATGAGGCCTACAAGCAGATTGTGCCACCATGGTCTCCGAATTTAACTATTGCGCTCGATTTGAAAATTGTATGTAAAGTAGTGTAAGTAATAAATTCAATAATTAATGGGTACATACAGTTTCAACATCTGAAACCACTGCGTGACTCCTGGATCTCGACCTGAAACCGAACCCTTTTGCCTATCGATTTTGTTTTGACTGAGCGCCTGTGAATAAGCTGGTTCCCGCGGCTTAGCTTTCGTTGGGCGCTGTAGAAATCTCGAGATTACGATTACGATTCTCTGTGTGTGGCTCGGCCAGAAGGCCCTGCTACCCTCTCTGTTAGGATCTGTCTGCAAACTTAAGGCATTTGAATATGTAGTTTGTTCTTTCATCAAAAGTAATTTTGTGATACGTGCAAGGGATTGAGATCGTAGGATGTTTTGGCAGAAGAGCTGACATCTTTCTTCTTCTTTTCTCTCGTCCGTCAGGCTATAGCCGACGATGAGGTCTGAACGAAATGCCTCCACGCTGTTCTGTCCCTCGTTAGCCCCACGGCTGCTGTGATGTCCACTCCCCTTGACTGCAGGTCTTCCTTTATGTTGTCCATCCAGGTCTTTATCTGCCTCCCCCGGCTCCTTGTACCCTCTACATGATGGTAAAGTGCCCTCGCCGGTAGTCTGTCGCTCTCCATGCTCGACAAGTGTCCGAACCACGTTAGTTATTTGTTCAGATTTCTAGGTCTTGTAACCAGGTGGTGACCATTCCTCTCCTGGCAGGGTAAGGAAGCCGGTGGGCCCTGGCTGAGCCTTATTTGCCCAAGGGTGTTCTTCCAGCACCCGCCTCCTGCGTTGGCCAGCCGTTTTCAGAGTTCCTAGCGAACCTGTCCACCTCGCGTAACGCCCTAGGTGGTGCTTCGGCCTGAGCCTTCTCCACTGATGGCATAACCTCGCTAGGCGATCTCTTACTTGGCCGTTCACCCTTCCACCGCGTTGAGGTGCAGGTAGGGGTTTGGAAGGGAGAAGAGCTGACATGACAGTGTTCAACCACCAAACAATGGACAGGCACACAAACAGATATATGCACATACATAGAGACACATCCATATACATTAGCAAATGCATTGTATATACAACATGCGTTGTTCTACAAGCTAAAGTGGGCGCATAACCTTTTAACAGTTCGCATTTCTTTAAGAGTGAAAGATTCGATCTATCATGCTTAGCTCGCCGCTGCGCATGCGTGATGACCTTAAGCGACGTGCTTTTTATACAGGTTCACGTGTAGCTTGGTGTACTATTCGCTATCCCTCAACACTGGATCGCTCGCTGGTGACATCTTCATCAACACAATGATCTCCGGACTCGTTGAGATTCCAGCAAACATCCTCTGCATCTTTATCCTGGACTTTAAGCACATTGGCAGACGGGGAACTCTTGTTGGAAGCTTCTTTCTCGCTGGACTGTCCAGCTTCATCGGAGTTCCTCTGACCATCTACAGTATGACGAATTATTTCCAGAACATAAGTTAAGCACTAGATCTAAAAATGACTGTGAAGATTTGGAGATCATTTTTTTGCACCCATCACCTCTCCTTCTTCGATTCTTTCTGCTACACTGATATGTTGAATGATTTTGTTTTTATCGTATTCTAATTGTAATTTAAGATTTATAAAGCGCCTCTTAGAGAATAAACTAAACAGAGGCACTCCCAACCCGAACAAGTAAAATCACTGTTAAACAATACAGTCTTCAGCCGCCTGCGAAACCATTAGAGGGGAAGAGAGAGGAGCACAAGTCGTAGATCTCGAGAGAGACGGTTCCAGCAGGTGGGACCGACATACGCAAAGCTTCTGGACCGGGCGGTAGCAGTTCGCATGCGAGGTACAGACAAGAGCTATGGAGTTATGATGCAAGTGGCTTGAGCATTTGTGTACTGAAAGACTTGCATAATGCAGACTAAGGAAAGTGAAATAGTCAAGGTTCTTATAGTACTTATGTCTAAGTACAATGTTACTTGTGCTGAATGAATTGCTTAATCCAGACCAAAGAAACTTAAATATTGCAGCTCTTTTTTTGTAATTACTTGATTATTCGTGTACTTGGGCTTATGCTCTAAGTTGCATGTATCTTTGTGTACTGAATGGCTTGTTGCACTAAGAAAAATGAAATATTGCGGATCTTGTCTTATAGCTAACGTGGAACCATGGGTACTTGTGTTCTTGTACTTACGTTCTAAGTAACCATGGGTACTTATGTTCTTGTATTTACGTTCTAAGTAAACATGGGTACTAATGTTCTTGTACTTACGTTCTAAGTATACTTGTGTAACGATGGACTTGTTGAATGCAGACTATGGCACTGCGTCGACTGCAATGGCGATGGTTGGAAAGGCTTTCGTGACGATCACTTTCTCCGCCGTCTACGTCCATACGGCAGAACTCTTTCCCACCGAAATCCGTCACGTTGGCCTTGGAACGGCTTCCATGTTCGCTCGACTGGCGTCGGCCATCGCTCCTTTCATGGGAGCACCGCTCGTAAGTCGCTGCTATCTCTGTGTGTCTGCTTGTCTACCTGTCTATCTCTGTATGGTTTCTTTGTCTGTCTGTACCTGCCTGTCATTCTGTCTGTCTCAATAGATCTGACTGAGCCTTTCTAACAAACTTTCTGTGTCTTTCGTCTCTTTCTATATCTGTCACTGTCTTTTCCTCTCTCTCTCTGTGCCTGTGTCTGTCTGTCTGCACGTCTTTCCTTCCGTCCGTCCGTCCGTCCCTTCCTCCCTGTCTCCGTCTGCGTTTCCATCTGTCTGTCTGGTAATTTAGTTTAGTTTCCATCTGTCTGTCTGTCTGCTTGTCTGTCTGTCCATCTATCACTATCTCTATCTCTATCTCAACTCTTCCCGGTTGCTTTATATCTGTCACTGTCTCTGCTGTCTACTTTTCTGTCTGTCTAAACTAATGGAAGAGTTTGTCAACTGATCGATTTTAGATCAAGGTATGGGAGCCCCTTCCTGCGGTGTTGTTTGGGGCATTGGCCACACTTGCTGGATTCCTCAGTCTGCTGCTTCCAGAAACCCTCGGTCACCCTCTGCTGGACACCATCGAACAAACAGAAGCGTATGACTGGTGAGTCCTAGATCACTGACAACATTGGACAAGGTTAACTTATTAGAGATTATTAATGTTAACTCATTAATGTTAACTCATTAACTTATTAGAGATCATAATTTTTGTCAGTTAAATTTGCAATTGTCTTTATGGCACTCTTATCTCATTTATTATATATCCTTGAAACAACTTGTCATTATTCCTACATGAAATACTAAACTTCTTATCTTAGAATGCAAAATTTGTCCATCATAGGAAGAAGAAACCAGAGAAAGGAGCGGACAGTTCACTCGCAAATAACGTCTACGTGATACCAGTCGACGGTGGCGGAGAAACAGTGGTCTTCTACACGGAGCTCGAACCAAAGGAAAAACCCGAAACGGAAGCAGACACCGAACCGGAAACGAAAAAGACCGTCTTGAACGAAAATGTTCTAGCTGCTGACTCGCGATCTGTCGATTCTGATCTATGCTACGAATTCTGAGGAGACTGCCAGATTAAAAAAGAACTGTTTGTGCTTCTACAGCGCCGTGTGTTACAATAGCTTGAACTCGAATACATTGCTGAGGTTAGCGTCGAATTCAACGGCATCAAGACGCTTGACGCAGGGCTTAGTGGTACAGTGAATTGGTCTGTTTGGCTGGATGTTGCTAGTTCAATTCCAGACGACGCCACTATTGCGTTTGTTTTACCCCAACAGCAACATCATATGTAGAGCATACGAAACCCATAAGACAATATTCGCGTATGAGCTTCATATGGGCTACTGTATGGTCCCATAATAGCAAACCATTATTGCCTTAATTATGGGCATGTAAAGTATGGAATGTGGCCCAGATTTCACAAGTGAGACGTCTCCTTTTCTTAGGCTCTTGATCCGGCAATGGACGAATCCAAAGGTCCTGGACACGGGGCCAGTGCATCGCAGGACTTGCCCTTTACTTCACAGCATACACTGGTACCAAATTAAAATTATACTGCTTGGTGACAGAGGCACAGTGTGCACAAAAACTTGCTCAGGGTCGTTACACGGAGTCGAATCCGCAACCACATGATCCGTGACCAAACGCGTTACCGATAGACCACCGTGCCGCACTTGGGTATGTATGCATATATGCATGTATGTGTGCATGTATGGATGTATGCATGCATGTATGTATCAGCATACTTAATGTAGCGCCTTTAAAATTAACGCTTTTCCTTCCTTTCCTCATAGCTGTTTTGCTGATAATGGGTTGCTTAGTAGGGGTACTGTCTTCTTTGCCTTTGTCGCCAGTGTCATATTTTCCTTTGCTTTTATTTTATTTGTTAAAATATATTTATTGAACATATTAGGCTATTTGAAACGCATTAATCTGAATCTAAGGCCCAAGACAATTGTTCACGAAACGCTTGTCCAGTAGTTCTTTCAGCAGCGACCCAACTCGTGTCCGGAGTTCTCTTGGAAGTCTCGAACCTGCAATCGTTGGCTTACAAACCCAATGCGCTAAAGTATAGATCACCCTGTCATACTTTGATCACATTATAGACATACCACAATATTTGACGCCCCTGTGAATTTTAATATTTGGGTGTAAGCTCTCTTGGGGTCCGTCCAGGTTGTGGCGATTGGAATATAGAAAATTGTGATTGGGGTCCGTTGCACCTTGCAGTGTTGGGCCCCCTCTAGGTGTTTCAACTAATAAACCGGTGTTGAAAGCGCATCTGATGCCTGCATATCAGACTTCAGACCATATTCAGATATGCTGCAGATAATTAACTAAACTCTTTAATGATTATTGTAATTTTCTCGACAAATTTGTGCATCTCATGTCAATTCACGACATATAGGCTATCTCAGACTGGTGTTTTGTTCTTTGCACGTTTCACTTACTTCGTTTTCGTAAAGTTGAGATTTCTACAGCGCCCAATACAAGCTAAGTCGCAGGAACCAGCTTATTTACAGGCGCTCAGTCAAAACAAAATCGATAGGGAAGAATGGTTCGCTTCCTGGTCAAAATCCAAGAGTCCGGCAGGCAGGTAGTCGATGGCTACGATGGGTGGTGTTTGGAACTTGATCTGCAGGATAGATAAGGAAAGAAGAGGACTCGGGATATGATCTGCGGAAGAGGAACGTTTTCAGTTTTGAGTGTAAGACCTGCGTAGAGATTGCAGAGGATGAAGTGATGTTGAGTTCATATGACGGGCCAGATAATTGTGATTCTTTGCTTTCCGGCTACAAATACTGCGTGTATGTATGCACCTTATTGCCTTAAGATATAAGTTATATATGTGAATATGTTACAGAATGGACTATCTCATTGTAATCGTAATCTGGAGATTTCTATAGCGTCCAACGAAAGCCAATTCGCGGGATCCAGCTTATTTACAGGCGCTCAGTCAAGACAAAATCGATAGGCAAACTGGTTCGGGTCAAGATCCAGAAGATCAGGCAGTCAGATAGTCGAACGGCTTCGGTGGATGGTGATTGAAATTGAAGCGAGAAGAGAGATAAGGGGAAAAGGAAAAATCAGGATGAGATTTTTGGAAAAGTAATGTTTTCAGTTTTGAGTGAAAGACTAGTGCAGAAATTGCAAGAGGTAAAGTATTGCTGAGTTCAGATGATGGATCAGATAACTGTCGTATTTCTGGCCGGAGTTTTTTCCAGAGGGGTGAGGCAGCTATGGCTATTGAGTCCTAGCTCTATGACTAATAGAAAGAGAAGTATCAATTTAAGAAAATCTTTGGAACAGATGTTTTACGATTCGATGCCCTTCCTGACATCAACCCTATTTTCGGTTGGGATCCTAGCCTTTGGTGCAAGCGCCTACTCGCAAGATAGCGAGGGCTTCAGGCTTATGTGGATGGCGGCCTGTACTCACCCTGTTGCAGGGCAGTCTAGGGGCATCTGCGGCTTTTGCCATGAGACGGGTGCCACCCTCGTCCCAAACCGCGCCCTGTTAGCCTTGCCACTCTTTGGTCCGCGACTGCCTATTCGTCAGGATTGACCTGCTTATTTTGCAGCTGGCCTCTGTATCTAGAGGTCTTTCCACCATCCGCCACCTGTGGACGTGTGTGATAGCAGTACAACTCTGCACACAGCTAAGTTTCTTGAACTGAACACTCGCATTACATTCGCTCACATTGTCGTCGAGTCTTCGCTTGAAGATTTTGAACCAACGTGATCTCGACTTTGGACGGACCAACCTGTACTAAACACCGCTAGCGACTGGATTATAGAGACTGGATTTATATAGCCCAACTAACCGTTGCCGGTCGATGCCGTTGAAATGCGGTTTGATAACCTTATTTTGAACGTACGATGAATTCTCGACCTGTGAACTTTCAACTAAGTACTCCGCCGTTAAACTGCTCTCAGGCGCTAGCACAATGTTGGCCACAGCTCGTATAAACATAAACAATCTGATGATGAACTAGATTTCCAGTGGCCTAAAACTGAACACTTAGTCAAGTGCTGACCTTATTGAGCAATCAAAGAAATCGGGTTGTCTAGGCACAGCGACCTCATAATTTGACAGAAGCTAAGTATGTGATTGGTCAGGCCATAGTAGTATCAGAGCATTAGTAGACACTTTTTATAGGAATTTAATCAGGGGTCTTTCAATAATTAATTTTAAATGTCGAAGAGGACTTTACTCCCGGCTGTGTGTTGGCTACTTCGGGCGTGAGCTGCCGACAGATAGTAGCAGATCTGAACCCAGCGTCGGCAACGACAACTTGGGTGTCCCTCCATAGATCGTTGCCTGACGGCTAAGACGCTTCTTGGATCTGCGGATAGGAAATTCAGATCTAATTGTCAAATCGTTGCAGAAGTTAACAGAATATTTGAAGGTCAGTTGTAGAAAAATAGCCTGACTTCACTTGGAGTCAGAAAAGGCATTACCTTCAGTTGCTTTACCTTCGCTTACCTTAACCAACCTACTTTATTTAATTTCGATTTATTCGTTACACGGTGATCTTCAATAAATGTTTCAATCGATCACCTTTACCATTGCTCAATTAAACTCAACCTAACTCTTACTTCAGTCATAGGGTTTACCTGTTTAAGAAGTGTAATAAACGGGAAAATTACCCTACATCGCTTTACCTTACATTGCCTTTCCTTTTCTTACCTTATCTTTCCTTTCCTTGCCTGACCTTACATAACATATTACACACCCAGTTTAAAATTCTGGCCCCTGTGCGCAGCTGCCTTGTTGGCAGTGCACCTATTTATCTAAGGAACTCTGTGTCCCTGTTTCTTCTGTCCCTGGCCGCCGACTGCTGCGATCGGCAGTCCAGGGAGACCTGGTAGTTCCTATGGCTCGCACTACTACTGCGCAGCGTCCCAGCTTCGCCGTTGTTAGACCTGCCTCTTGGAACAACCTGCCTGGTGACCTTAGGCGGGAATTCCTCTCTCTTCCTCCCTCTCTTTTCCGCAAGCGTTTGAAGACCGTGTAATTCCCCATTAGTCATGGGAAATTGGGCCGGGAGCGCCTCTGATGAGTTTTATCTTGAAGAGGCGCTTTATAAATTTTTGCTTACGATTTCGATTACGAACTAAACCTCAACTTTGTCATTAAGTTTACATTTGATATTTGCATTTACTTTTACATTTTCCTTGACATACATAGCGACTGATGTCACGTCACATTCTGTACATGTCATTACACTACATCACTGTAATTGCAAATTTATATAGCACAACTTCAAAAGAAGCTCCTCAGAGATCCTCAAACATATTACAGTGCAGATAGGATCTGGCGACTAAGCGAATCCCTTTCTTTCGTCTTGCCAGCATTTCGACAGAGCATAACGAGAAACCGTCGAAGATGAACTTCGAAGAGCTGTACGACTACATAGGCCATTTGGGCCCCTACCAGCTCTGCATGACCATAACCTTGCTATTCTTCTGCGTCTTCACTGTCGAATCAATCACGATGAACTTCGTCGGAGCCGAGATGCCCCACTGGTGCAAGGTGCCCGAACTGGCCAATATATCCTACGAGCGGCAACGCTGGATAGCCATTCCGTGGTCGGATCCCAATGACCCGGCCACGTACAGCAACTGCGAGATGTACAGTCTCAACTACACCAGCATGACGTATGAAGACTTCGTCGTCTGGAATCGGACGACGATGCTACCGAATGACACGGGAATCGTCACCTGCCACGATTGGATCTACGAACAGTCCACATTCGTCTCGACCATTGTCAGCAGGGTACGTGTATTTCTTCACTTTATTCATTTGTTGTTCATTTGTTAAACTTAACGACGGGTAGATCTGAATCTGAGACGCCAGACAAGTGTTCGCGAATATTCTGTCCAGGGTCGTTGCATGGAGTCTGCAGAGCAGCCACAAACCCACAATCGTTGGATTACAGACCCAGCAAGCCACAGAATGGACCACGTGCCTCACAACAGACTACCGTACCGCACGAAATATGTATATACTTCCTTGTGGATGTATATATATTCTGTGCGATTGTGTATAAATATATATTCCGTATACTACATACACCCCTGTAAAATGCTTCAGTGAATTCATTGTGTCAATAAACTGCACGGTGCGACTGCTTTACCATGTATAAGATCAGAAAGACTACAAAACTATCTTTTTTAGGAAATCGTTATCTTAAAGTCGAGACTTCTACAGCGCCCAACGAATGCTAAATGGCGGAAACCAGCTAATTCACAGACGCTCAGTCAGAACAAAATCGATAGACAGGAAGGGACAGATTCAGTTCCAGGTCAAGATCCAAGAGTCAGTCAGACAGCCAGCCGTATGTCTATGGTGGATGATGTTTGGAATTCGAGCGGCAAGATAGATTAGGGTAAGAAAAGGAATCAGGACAGGAGTTGTGGAAGAGGAGTGCGTTTAGTTTTGAGCGAAAGACCCGCGCAGAGATTGTAAGAAGTGAAATGTTGTTGAGTTCGTAGGATGGGTCAGACAATTGTAATTCTGGCGGTAGTTTATTCCAGGGGTGGATCAGCTATGGCTATGGAGCGATTTACAGAATTTAAGGGTTTGGCAATTGTGGTGCGGCATAGACTAAAATTTCTAGACGTCTGTGAGCGCGGAGAAGTGTTAGAGTGGAACAGGAGAGGGCCGGACGGGGGTGGGTGGATTGTAAATAATTTACGAAGAGGGTTTGGAGTACTGAACAGGATTTTCATTCAATTTTCTTCAAGATTGCAAATTATTCGCTTCATATTCAAACGTTTCACCTTTCAGTTTGAACTGCTGGTCTACTGCTTGTTTTACTCTGTGACTTTGTGAAACACTAATTAGTCCTACTTTCTTTCGGTTTCTTATCGGTAAATATTGTTTGTCAGCTTTTCAAGTCACAAACTCTCGTATAATTTACATTTTGCTCCGTTTAATATTTTCAGAAATAAACGAGAAATGTATTCGCAAACCTAATTCCAAGTTGCTAATCCTATTGTACGTGTTTCTATGCTGTGTATCCAAATTCAATTTTAAGTCGAAAGTTAGTTGAATTTTCACCAGGTCAAGTCATTCTTATTCCAAGTTGTCGACTTAAGATCAACATCAAGTTATTTAGAGACAGAGGGATTGTATCAGCTGACCTTGGGATTCCCAGGTCCATGGGATTCGCAGCAAGTCAAGATAGCAGTTGACCAAGTATAATTCTACTGGCATGAGGAGTGAGCTTTGAGCAGAAATAGGTAATAAAATTAGAAATAGGCTGATATATATGTAATGCCCTGTGACAAGGTAATGCCCAAGGTAATGTCCAAGGTAATGCCTTAGGTAATGCCCAAGGAAACCTCTCTACTATTCTTGCCGCTGTTACATGGTCTGTCGCGGCCACAAGGCTATTATTAAGAAAATTACCATTAGTTTATTGATCGTTAATTTAACACTGTCGCGGTGACAGCTGTTCATAATCTTGACCTTCGACCTCTTCCCAAAATGGCCTTGGCTTCGCAAATACCTATGAAATCAAGATAAAGTTCATTGCTATCGTCGCGAAAAGACGCTACACTGTCTTGTCATCGCTGTTAACTCTATGATCAAAAATAATCTGAGATTTTTTATACCGCCACTATATTATTGCTCAAGTCACCAGTCAGTGGTCGCTAATAAGCAAAATCGTGGTGCAAGCCAAATTCCAGGGTGCTATGGTCGAAAAGTCAGTGGTTTGTGATACGCTGACTGCAAAGGAAACGTGAGGATTTTGAAGACAGGTGTGCCTCCAGTCGACATTTAATAACACGTTCAAGAAGTTTCGAAATTAAATTAAAGTTTGAGATTGGTCGGTAGTTTGACATAGTGTCAGCATCCAAGAATCGTTTCGTCAGCAAAGGGTGGACTATTTATTGCATGCCAGAAACATATTGGGAAGGAACCATCAGCAAGCGACCGGTTGCTTACTGCGAAGATGATGGTATCAAGCACATCAACGCAGCTTTTGAGAAGGTGAATTGGAACTGCATCTAGGAGGCACTGTTTGTCAGAAGATGAGAAAACTAGATACC